>PVIH01002704.1:0-48855 GCA_004025045.1 Sigmodon hispidus
AAAAAAAAAAAAAAAAAAAAGAAAAATAAAAAAAAAGGACGGTGGGAAGAAAGTCATGGTACTAAGTCTTATCTAAGAAGAAGTTGTTAAAGTGGTAGTTATATGTTTCTTAAATATTAATATTCATGTACTTTCAATTAAAAATGGAACAAACAGAAAACCATTTTCTATTGCAATAATGTGATCATAGAAAATAAACTAGACTAGTTCTGAGGAGAGAGTACTAGTCAAGACTATCACTAACTCATGTGAGTCTTAATCTATGGGCAACCTCAGTTTCTTCTGCTACCTACGACCAATATAGGCTGCTTTTGTGGAGAATGGACAGCTCTTGCTACTTCAGTAACATGTGTGTCTGTATATTTTTAAACGTTTATCTTGCAGTGTCATTAATCGTAAAGGTCATAGCTCTTTGCTAGTATTTTATATTATTGAAACCAGTATATGACCACCACTGTATAGTGCTATACAAAAGAAAATAGCAATAACACACATATAATACAGTATACATGACAAAACCAGGGATAGATAAAAAAGGTCAAGCAAATTCTCATTGGGACAGAACTGTATAACCATAGAATTCTAAACATTCAGGGTCATGAGGATGTCAACTTTAAGGTAGCTTTTGTTTTCAATGTTAGTTTTAGTTGTTTTCTGTTTTTGAGAAAAGAATTAAATTCCTTATTAACTATTTTTAGTGGCTTAAATTGGAAACAATGATTTCCCTGTCCCCCATATCACTTTCAGTATAATTTAACAGTATCCTAATATCATAAGGCAAACTGTAAAAACATCTGTCATCATTTGCAATTACTTGATTGAATAAATCACATTTTATAGTTAGAGTACCAAATACAATTTATAAACAGATCACATAATAAAGCAGTCACTCAATGATACTACTATAATTTTTTTGTATCCATTAATACAGATTCAATAGTCCTACTACCATTTAGCACTTAACATACTACCATTTAGCACATAACAAAGAGCCTTGGGTTCAATCCTCAGCATCCCTCAGAAACCCCAAAACAGCCATTCAATCAAACAAACAAAAACTCTAACAAAGATACTTTAAAAAGCATGAAAAACATTTGACTTAGATCAGGAGCCATCATATCATAACCCAGTGGACAATTACGGCCTTCTGTTTGTTTTTAAAAATAAAGTTTTATTTGGAACACAGATATACCCATCATTTGAATTTTGTCTATGGCTGCTTTTATGCCACAGTGGTACAGGCATATAACTATATGGTCTGTAAGCCTTTTTACTATCTGTATATTTATAGAAACAAGTCACAGACTCCTGATCTAGTCACATGCTAATAATTCACCAACAAAGAGGTTTAGACATTAGAACACTGCTTTTTTTCTTGTTGCTATTGCTTTTGAGAAAAAACTTATATAGCCCAGCCTGATCTCCTAGGTGAATGAGGGTAACCCTGAACTATGGACTCATTTTCCCCTACCTGCTAAGTGCTAAGATTTAAGGCATGTACCACTTTGAAGTAAAGTTTCTTAAAACTGGATCTGGGTGACTGCCCTTTGAAGAGCCTAGACCCATGGTGTTAGGTATATTTTACTTTTTTCCTGAATGTCTTTTTCTTAATTATTGAGTTCAAGCCTACATTAAAATATCTTTATTAAACCCCAACTCTACTTCACTAAAACAACAAAAAGCAACAGCAACAATAAAACCATAGATCTTAGCCACATGTGAGGTTGTGAAATTTGGTAAGAATAAAAGGTTCCTGAATGCTCCAGCAATCAAAAAACAATTCAGAATCAAACCTGTAACAAATCTGAACTGTTTCTGGCAGTGCTCACCTGTGTTGCATAGCACAGCTTTTCTTCTGAACACATAACATGTACACTTTACAATGTATATGACATCAAGGCATGCAATCAATAACTGTGCCTTAAACTCTTCAGTTGAGCTTTGAAAATATTTTGTTATAATTTTCAGTGATTCATATACATACGTGTGGCCATGTATGCATGTATGTGTTTATGTTTTTCTGCTACCTTAGAAACACAATGATTTAGGGCTGGAGAGATGTCTCAGAGGTTAAGAGCACAGACTTTTCTTTCCGAGGTCTGGAGTTCAATTCCCAGAAGACACATGGTGGCTCACAACTATCTATGATGACATCTGGTGCCCTCTTCTGTATACTGCATACTTAATAATAAATAAATAAATTTTATTAAAAAAATTTAATTATAAAGAACAATGATTTAATATTTTTAATATTAACTTTAATATCTTTCTACTGCCATTTTTTAGCATGTATCAAATTAACATATACTTGGATTACATTGTGTTTTAACACTGGATTTAAAATTTTTTATTACATTTTCTTTTAAAAATATTTATTTTCAATTGTGTGTGTGTGTGTTTGTCGATGTCTGTGTAAGTGAGGGTGTCTGTGGAGTTCAAAATAAGTGGAGTTACATTTGATTGAGAATCTCCCCATACAGGCAGTGGAAACTGAACTCAGGTTCTCTGTAAGAGCAATAACCACTGAGACAACTCTCCAACACCACATTTATTTGTATGTGTGTGTGCATGTGTGAGTGTAGGTCAGAGGACAACGTGGAGTTAGTTCTCTCATTCCAGGAACTCAGAAATCAACCCACCTGCCTCTAGGATAAAAGGTGTGACCATTACCATCTAATTTAAGGAAGAGGAGGAGAAATTAATAAATTAGCTGGGTGTGGTGGCACATGCATGCACACTGGAAGCAGGGGCCGGTAGATCTTTGTGAGTTCAAGGTCAGTCTGGTCTACAAAGTGAGTTTCAGGACAGCTAGACCTATAGTAAGACCTTCTAGCAAAAATTAAAAAAAAAATGTATCATTTGGTGAATTTCAATTTAGGATTAGGACAGAATTTGCAACAACTTCTGAAATAGCCATGAAAATACTTACTATCATTTTGTGCTACAAATTTATATAAATGGTGTTCTCAGAATTGATGGATATAAAGTCAAAATAACGAACAACTGATAAATGTTGGAGATGTTCTATATCCTGCAATATCCAATAGTCAACCAAGATTTTATTTTATTTTTTAGAATTTATCAATTTCTCTGTGTGACTGTGTGGCATTTATCTGTGTATGTTCTGCCCTGTGTGCACTCACACAGAGAGGGTGCTAGGTATCCTCTGTCATGCCCTGCCTGTTGGTCTGAGGCAGAATCTCTACCTGAACCTGGGACTCAGGTTTTTCTCGGCTAGGCTGGGAGCAAATGATCCTCTTGCCACCTATTTCCCACCTTCATCCTAGCCCATAGCTAGGGCTACAGGATGCACGGGACACCTGACTTGTTATATGATTTCTAGGACCTCATGATTGAGTAGCAAGCACTCTTAATCACTAAACCAGCTTTTCAGCTTCCAATATTTGATTTTTAGTGTAAACCTAAAGAAGTACATCCATCTCATTAGTATCCAAGTCTGTTCTGTCTTTCATAAATAGTAAAATAATATATATACCAAGTAATTATTCTTAAACAAATTTTGTTATAACTTATCAGTAATTTTTATTAGTATATCTGATTTATAAACCTATATTCCTGAGATCAGGTAAAAATTTCTCAAGTAAAAGATGTCACAAGCCAAAAAAAAAAAAAAAAAAAAAGTCACAAGGCAAAATGTATATAAACTGGGGCATTCAGAGAAATATTTAAACTTTAAAGTATTAATATCCAGGTGTGATGGTTCATACCTTTAATTACAGCACTTGTGAGGCAGAAGGAGGCAAATCTCTGTGATTTCAAAGCCATTTTGGTCTACACAGTGAGTTCCAGGCCAGCCAAAAGTACACAGTGAGACCTTTGTCTTAAGAGCAAACACTACAGGCTAGGTGGTGGCAGCACACACCTTTAATCCCAAAGTGAGTTAGTGCCAGGACAGCAAGGTAGTTCACAGAGAAATGCTATCTTAAAAAACAAAAACCAACCAAACAACCCCCCCCCCACAAACCAACAATAACAACAAAAAAAACCTAAACCCTCCAACAAACAAAACAAAAAAACCTTAAAGGACTAAAGAAAAGTAATTGTTCAAGAGAGAAAAAAAATAAACTTTTCCTTAGATATTCAAATGTCTATAAGCATGCACTTAGTCTGGTTCAAGATCCCAATGACAATGGCCAAAGACCATTCATGCAACTATTTGTGCTCCCTTTGAAGCAACGTGGCAGTCTCAGATGTATCAAGACTCCCAAATACCTAGCTTCTCCCTAGACATCACACTGACCCGAGTTAAAAATGTTAACACACCGATATCTTAACTGATCAAACAGAAAAACTCCCCAAGATGAAAACTTTACCTCTATATTCTTTGACAGCTCTAAGTGGGCCCACTTCACTTACTTATAAGAACCTTGTAAAATGAAGCAGCATTGTTTAGCAAGATTAGGAGAGAACATTGCTTTGTGGATCTTCTTTCTTGCCATACTCAACTTTCTTTTTTATTATAATTAAACAAAAAAAGCATCTCTACAAGAGGCTTTTTGCAGGTTACAAGCAAAGAATGATGCATGTATTTATTACACTTTGAAGAACCTGTACTCACCTGTCTTAGTTTGGGAATCAGGAGCTGTGATCTCCATGATGAGATTTTCTAAGGAAGTGCCCTTGCAATTGATTTCTTCCACCAGAATCCCCTTACTTGCCCAGTCATCTATAAGACCCTGTTAAAGAACCAAATTGGTAAATGTAACATCTGGGGTTTTTCCTTGTTACAGACACAGTCCCTACCATTTTATTTTATTTTTGCCTGTACACACACATATGTATGTATGTATGTTCCACATGCATGCTAGAAGAAGGAATTAGATCCCCTAGGACTGGAGTCACAGGTGATTGTGAAACATGTGGATGCTAGAAACCAAACCTGGGTCCTCTCAAGAGAAACAAAATTTTTAATTGTTGAGCCATCTCTCTAGCAACCCCCTTACTGTTTTGATGAGAAACTATGTTTAAGGTGGGTGTAGTTGCATACACCTTTAATCCTAGTACTTTGGAAGCAGAGGCAGGAGGGTCTCTATGAGTTCAAGGCCACATTGGTCCACATAGTGAGTCCTAGACCAGCCAGAGCTTTGTCTGAGTAATGTGGCTTTGTCTCTACAAAGAAAGGATGGATGGAATGAATGAATGAAAAAACAAAACAACAAAAACCTTATGCTTATATATGCAGCTATTAGAAGATACCAGCTTAGTCAGCCAAGAAATGCAGAAATGATCTTCTAGGTTTCATTTAGTCACATGTCAAATATTTATTGACTTATTATTGGCTAGTCACCACCCCAGCTCTGAGGACACATATAGAATGAATAGGATTGTGATATAGTTCCCTCTTTGGCTTATTTATTTAATTTTATTTTTTAGGTTTTTCTTTTATCTCTTTCTTTTTTTCCATTCCTTTTTATTTCTTATTTTTTGAGTTCAGGGTCTTCAATATTACAGCCTACCCCCACTTATGGTTGTTTATTGTTTTGCTTTTTTTGTTTTGTTTTGTTTTTATTTTTCAGGATAGGGCTTCTCTGTGTAGCCCTGGCTGGTCCACCCTAGAACTCACAGAGATTCCCCTGCCTCTGCCTCCCAAGCACTGGGATAAAGGTATGGGCCAAACAAAGAAACAAACAACCAACCAAAAAACCAAGGTCTTATTATGTAATCCCGGCTGTGTAATCCTCCCAGTGTAGACCAGGCTGGCTGCAAGCTCAGAGAGACTTACTTGCCTCTCTTCCAACAGAGATGAAAGGTATGTGTCACCTCATCTGAACTTGTTTTTGTTTTTTAAGAAAGTAGTTTACTATGTAGCCCAGGCTAACCTCTAAATTTCTGCTTTAGCCTCCAAGTACTGGGACTAGAGATATGAATCTCCATACCTGATTTTAGGACACAGCTCTAAGAGTTTGGGTTATCAACTGCATTATCACAAAATAAATGTTATTATTGAAATATGAATAGTTAATGAACTCTGAGAAGACACAGAGGGAAGGGAAGCACTGAGTGAAGACAGAAATTGCAAGTGTGAAAAAGAAGAGAGGAAATAACCGGAAAGTAAGAGATATCAGATATCTGAAATGAATAAAATATAGACTTAGACTACACTGTGCAAATTAAGGACAGCTCATCTAACCACAGAAAGCTACTAGGAAACAGGACAATAGGACCAGACAATGCTAAATCTCTAGGACATACAGCTTGCCACAGAAATGGGGCATTAATCATTGGGAAACAGGGTGTGTGTTAGCCTTCAGCATCTTGCTATGTGAGACCACTGGAGCTGTCTTAGCTTGACTTTTGACTCTAAGCTGTAGAGCATTGGCAGAGTAAGACAAAGAATCATTAATATCTAGCAAGTCCACACTTACTACTTCAAACTGACAGGCAGTCACTGCTTGTCAAGTCAGTCATTAGTACTTTTAATTGTTTAGAGTTTTAGACTTAAAATGATGTGCCAACATAAAGAATATTTTAAAATTCAGAGAAATATAGTGACATTTGCTGGACACCATTTGAACAACAAATACTAAGTTGTTTGGATCTAATTGCTTAGCATGTGGAATTATTAGGTTGTGGTAGATTTTTCTTAAAACAATAAGGGCCCTATGAAATGGTAAAGTTGAGAAACCTCTTCTACCCTTGATTATTCCAATGGTAAATTCTCTTAGGATCCATTTTATGTCAGTACCCAAACTCTTCCCTTTCATCTGCTTGAGTTAGCTTGCTATGCTGAGAGAGAAATGAGAAATGCATACAGTTATTTAGTCAGATGCTGAGTGAGTGTGCGTTAAAGAGAGAGGCTGGTTCCATCCACAAAGGCGTCTCCAGGCCTATGTTTCTTACTTTCTGATAATCGAGAAGAGTTCAAGCTCTTTTCACCCAGCCTGCTGACCCCGCATCTGGTTAGTTGTTCATATGCAGCTATCTAAATCTGAAGCATGAGTAATGATAATCCTCAACCACAGACGAAAATGTAAGCTTCTTAAGAAATGGACTTTTACCAATCTTTTTTATAATGTATTTTATGATATCATAATGTGAGAGGTATCTAAGAAATAGTCTGTGCTGAATTTTTGGAAATGATGTTTCAAATAGCATAGGTTAGCATGAATTTCTCTTTGTTCTACTTCCCAAGTTTTGAGATTAAAAGCACATGCCACCATGCCTTACTTTGGTTTTGAAATAGGAAACTTTACTGTGCTTAGTTCTAGGTAGGCATATGAAACCACATGAAGAAGGGAATTCTGATGTGCACAGATAACTTGGATTTTTCATGCTACTTACCTATCTTATCTATAGTTCAGTTTGTATAAACATTCAAAGTACTCCGTAGCTAGATTCCTGGAGACCTTTTGTTTACCTACCTTCAATTGTTCAATCTGCTTTTCCAACTCCTTAGCACACACAAAAGTCTCTGCAGGTGGAACATTGCCTTCAGTTTCTTTCAGCCATTTCTGGAAGGTTCTAACCAGCTTCCGGAATTCATCCAACTGCTCCTGGCAAGTTGATGCATCTTTCTCTCTGGGAACAAAAATGTTTTGTTCTCATCAGACTAAGGTTTATAAAATGGACTTGAACTAAAAAACTAGGTTCATCCTAGAACTCTGGGCACCAGTATACTAACAGGCCCTTCCTTTCCATAGTAAGTCTGGCTGTACACAAAGTATAGAAAAGCATCAAACACAAGAATCTACTGCCCTTCTTTGGACATTTTTAGGGAAAGAAGTCTTTAATCTTATTCTAGGCTAAAGTGAAAGTGAGAAAACTAAAGGAAGCCTGCTCTTCAGACACTATGATACAATGGAAAGAATGCTGACTTTGGATCTCCAATCCAGCTCTGTTATATTTCAACTCTTTCCAGAACTAACTCAAGGGGCTAGAGAGATGGGCCAGTGGTTAACGGCACGTACTGCTTTACCAGAGGACCTCAGTTTGGTTCCCGATATTCACATAGTAGCTCACAATCACCTGTTGAGTCTCATTTCATAAGCCTTCTTCTGGCCTCTGCGGGTTCCTGTATGAATATATGTGTTGCATACAAACTCATGCAGGTGTACGTACACACACACACACACACACACACACACACACACACACACACACACACACACACACACACACACACAAAGAGCCTTAAAAAGAAGTTTTACTTGAGAACTGAAACTAAGGCTCACTGAAGTTAGATAATTGGCCCCTGGCAACACATGCCTATAAATAAAATAAATCAAGAAGTGATCACATTATTCCAGAGATCCTGATTCTCCTTTACTTCAACAGTGGGGAGAAAAAGCTCTCCTGGCTTTTGTCCTCAACCAGCCACTCAAACTGCTGCTAATTATTTATTTATTTTTAAGACAGGATCTCTTATAGCCTGTTCTGGCTTTGAACACCTGATCCTTCTGTTTCTACTTCCTGAGGTGAGGGTTGAGATTACAAGGGTGTGCCACCACAGAGGGCCCTAAGTATTGGTTTGAGCAAGTTTTCTTCTAGTCATGAAGGTGGCTACCTGTTAAACCAATATTGCATTTGCATCTAAACCAAGATAAGAAGTCTTATTCATTATATTAAATCTATGTGAGGCTTCTAATGGAAAATCACGAGTTTCTAACAGTAAAGTAAAATCAGCAAGCATCTGCCATACAATGATGTATTTATATTAAAAGAAGATTCTGGATGTTTCTCTTAAATAGCTTAATATTATCCAAAAGATATAGACAAGTGTACGTGTGTGCCTGCTTGTCTGTATGTGCACCTGTGCACCATGTGCCCAAAAAGGCCAAAAGAGGGCACTGGGTCCCCTGAATTATAGCATGAGTGCTAGCAACCAAATGTAGGTCCTCTGAAAGAACAGCAAGTGCCCCTAATTGCTGAGCCATTCTCCAGCCCATGAATATAACTCAGAATCATACCCAGAAAGTCTCTAGTTTTTGTATTTATTTTAAGTTCAACCACAATCCTACTTACTATCCCAAATTGGTTCTGTTTACTATACATGACCTGGGATTTTGGTCATTCAGACAGGATACCCAAGAACCATAGTAATAATGACCAATAAACATAAGTATCTTTCCTAAAGGAGGCACTTTTTGTTTTGTTTTTATGAGAGAGGGTTTCTTTATGTAGCCTTGACTGTTCTAGAACTAGCTCTGTAGACCAGGCTGGCCTCAAACTCAGAGAGATCTGCCTGCCTCTGCTTCCTGAGTGCTGGGATTAAAGGCATAAGCCACCATTGCCTAGAAAGGAGGCACCTTTTGTTGTATAGGCTCAGTAGCAGAATTCTGGACACTGCTTTTTTTCTTTTTTTTTTTAAACATTTTTGTTTATTTGCCTTGGTGTTTGCCTGAAACTGGGAACTGAAACTACAGACAGTTGTGAGCTGCCATGTGGGTGTTGGGAATTGAACCCTGGGCCTCTGGAAGAGCAGTCAGCACTCTTAACCTCTCAGCCATCTCTCCAGCCCCTGGACACTGCTTTTTATGGTAAGGAAGTAAAGATTATCTCATCCCACAGCAAGACAAAGAACAGTTCTGTATCAATGACCAGCCTAGATGAGCATGTACCTTTCTTGAATTGTCTTCCGAAGCTCTGTAAAGTCCTTTTTGAGGTTCTGTATCTTGTCCTGGTGCTGAGACAGGTCCAGTGCAAAGCCAGAAGAGCCCAGTGCTGTAGCTAGGTGCTCAAGAGTATCTAGGTTCTCCTTTTGCTCTTCCATTTCCAAAGTGAGCTCCTGTTGAGCAAGCAATACATTGAATTATCTGGTCCATTCTCTTATTTTTTTTTAATTTTTCTGTGCACACATGTGTGTATATGTATGGTGTGTGTGTGTGTGTTTCTTGTGTATATGGAGGTCACAGGACAACCTCTTTTGTAGGTCTTCACTTTCCACCTTGTTTGTTCAGTGCTGCATATGCTACACTAGCTGACCCAGAAACTTACAAGGATTCTCTTGGTTCTGCCTCTCACACTCCTGTAGGAGCACTGGAATTACAGAAGCAAACTTCTGTTCACTTTTATGTGCTAAAACACGACAAAACAAAGCAAAACAAAACCTTTAATTCTATTTAATGTGTATATTGTGGTAGAAATAATAGCACAGTTTCAAAACTCTTATTAGGTTATTTAAACCTAGGGTTCTCCCTACAGGGAAGGAAAATACAAATGTGGAATAAAGAAAGAATCCTAATGTTTTGAGTTTCTATTGGATAATTAGCATGTCTTAATGATATACTCATGATTTCCTAATATTATCTGGTGACAGGACCTAGAAGCAATGATATCCCAGTAGCTTATCTATTTTACCTAGTGTCCGGATTTTAATTCCTAACCACCATTCCCTACCAGAAGCAGGGCTTCCTGGAGAGAACAACTGATTTCAGGTATAGGAGTAGGACATTAGAAGCTACTCCTGTGTTGATGGCAATATGTCAAAAGGACACAGGACACAGCTTAAAGGGGAATCTTTAAGACCCCAAATTGACTAAATTTGGTGAAACTTTTGCATATCACAAATAATGAATATTGCTCATAATTAAACTATCTCTGATATTTTTATAAAGAGATGAAATAACAATTGGTTATAGGAAAGACTATGCTATTATTTGTTGGTCCATTCCTACTTTACTACAAAGTCTATAATTACTCAAAACAAAACTACAAAAATTTAGGAACCAAAACAAAACAATAAGATCTTACTTAGAAAATGAAAAAAAGAAAATTGGGTAGGGCTGGCGAAATGGCTAAGCCGGCATCTCAAGCTTGATGTGGTGATTCGGATGGGAAATGTCCCCCATATGCTCGGACACTTGAATTCTTGGTTCCCAGTTGGTGACACTGTTGGTAGGTTTAGGAGGTGTGGCCTTGCTGGAGGAAGTCCATTACTGAGGGCCACTTTAGGAACCTGATTGTCTTGCCCCACTTCCAGTCCTTTCTCTGTATCATACTTGTGACTGAGGACATAAACTCTGCTACCTGTTCTAGTCACCATGTCTGCTGTTTGCTGCCAACTATCCCTGCCATGACAGACCCTTATACCCCAAACCTTACTTAAATCAAAATAAACTCTTCTCTAGGTTGTTTTTGTCATGCTATTTTATCACAGCAGCAAAAAGTAACTTAGAAACCTGAAAACCTGTGTCTGGCCCCCTGAACTCACACGGTGGAAGAGGAGGACGTAGACTAATTGTCCTCCGACCTCCATGTGCAACGCCTTCCCTATGGATGTAATGTAAAGAACAAAAGAGTAAGTTGGATAAAGTTAAGGCAATAATGCAGGGATGTATGTGAGGTATTATAGATAGGACTGTGGGCTGTGGGCTATCTAGAAATTCTGAAACTCAGACTGGCTACTGCTTTGAGTATAGTCATAATATTATGACCCAGAAATTGTACTCCTAGGTATTTATTAGTGGTAGTTGACAGTACTTCCCACCTACTATCTCCAGTTCTGCCACATCTAGATATTATAGGACTATTTCCCAACATCTTTAAACATTGGTTAATTATGTTAGCTATGCTATACACTCATCATACAGAAGAAACCATCAACGCACACGTCAGGGTGAAGTCTCTTTCAATCTGTATATGGTTACAAAGAGCTCAATCAACCTGCTCATGTTCATCTGAGATTCACCTTACATAAAAGGAGCGAAAAAGAAATCCACACTGGACAAATAACTTCTAGTTGGATCTTATAATTCAAAGATATTTCAGGTAAAGTTTGCAGCATTCCTGACACAGAATGTGATGAGTAAATGCTGGTTTTCTTCTCACCCTTTCTTTTACTCCACCAAGATAGAGGGTTGTGTCCTCACCTGGATCTGCTGGGAGAAATGAGCAATATCTTGATCTGGCTGGTTCCCAGAGGCGAGCATTCGACTTTTGTTTTCCATGAACTGCTGAAGCTTGGTGGAGAGCTGCTCAAACATCTCTGCCTGGGGCAGGAGCTTCTTCAGGTTGTTCTCCTTTTCTTGCTGCTGGTGCTGGAGCTGCTCAAAGCGCTGCTTCACCTCGGCCAGTTTGCCCTGCAGCACTGAGGCAGTGGTGCTGTCTGCGGTCTTCATGAATTCAGTGACCATCTCATTGGTGGCTTCCAAGCTGCTTTTTTGCCTAGCAATGTCTTGTTTTAGTTTCTGTCATCAAGAACAAGTCTGTCAGTTGGGCTTACCTACTCTAATATATCTGAGTCACAATTAATAACTTTGAATAATTTGATACTCCAGGAGATTGAAGGAGTGTAACTTAGCCTGAAGAATGCTACATCCTTTAGTTCTCTATCCATTTCATTAAAATATTTTCTTCCACTACTTTTCCTTGGGTTCAGCAGTGGTTTAGAAATTGTGGAGAAAAATTTTTCTTTTTTTGTGGTGCTAGGGATTGAATTCAGAATCTTGTCCCTGGTAAGGGTGTGCTCTATCAGTGATCTACACTCCCAGTCTAGGTAGTACAAATGTCTACATGGATTAGTTATCACTCTTAAACCTTATTAGAAGATTCCTGGACATAAATTATTCTATTATTTTTTCAAAGTTATTACAGGAAAGACAAACACATCCCTAGTGTAACATTTGGGACAGAATCTCACCATGTTGTTGGCCAAGACTTCCTGGATGACTCCTGATGAGAGCGACGCCACCTGCTCCCCTTCCAGATTCTGCTCAACTTCCCTCATGGACTGAAGCAGGCTTTCCAGGCTCTCCTGAACACTCTGAGACTGAGCAATTGCCTTCTGCAGCAGGGCAGAACGTTCAGCCAAGCTACAGGAGAGGCTGTGGAAGCGGCTGAGTATGGAATCTGGAAAATCAAGGGCATGAGAAGAAAGACTGAACACTATTTTTATAAGATGTTTTTAAGAATAAAAAGCTGGTGTGGTAGGGCAGGCCTACAATCTCAGTACCCAGGAGGCAGAGGACTTGGAAGCCAGATTGACCTACATAATGAGTTCAAGGTTAGCCTAGAATACACACATACCAAGTCTCTGGTCTCAAAAGGAAAAAAAGAAGGAGAAGGGAGGAAGAGAGGGAGGGAGAGAAGAAAGGAAAAGAGGAAAGGAGAAGCTCAGTGGCATACGATTCTAATGCCAACACTCAGGGTGTAGAAGTGGGTGGGTCTCTGCAAGTTTGAGGTTCCCCTGGCCTTTATAATGAGTTCCCAGAGCTACATAATGAGACCCCACCTCAAATACAAAATGAAACAAAAATAATCAAACAAACAAAATACTCATAAAGTAGAAGTATTTAAATTGCATACATTAATATTAAAAATAATTGACATTAAAACAAGTAGAATATTTTAAAGTATATTAGTATAGGAGCCAAATTGAATTAATTAGTTATTTCACATTTAGTAAGAAACAAATTATGCAATATGCCAAAGATTAATGATAATGATAAAGTCTCTGGTTTTAAGAAAATGAAGATTGCAAATCAGCACAGGTAGATGAAACATACTACCACTAACTGTAAAAAAGTCCTGACTACTACACCAGTACTAGAAGCATTTCCCAGGGGAACTCAAAATAATTATTTTGTTGTTATTTTTGTTTGTTTGAGCGATAAGATGTGGTAGTTCAATGAGATATTCCGTCATAAATCTTGGATGAATATTTGGTCTCCAGATAACAAGATTAGGAGGTGTGGCCTTGTTGGAGGAAGTGTGACACTGAGGGGAGCTTTATTTAAGGCCCCAAAAGCTTCCTGACATGTTGGGTGCACTCTCTCTGTGTATCTTGCTTATGATAGGTTTAAGATGTGAACTTGCTGTTCCTGCTGTCATGAATTCTAGCCCTCCAGAACAGTAGGCCCAAGTAAATGGTCCCAAACAAGTTGCCTTGGCCATGGTGTTTTATCACAGCAAAGTAACTAAGACATAGAGTTAATGGTTAGGATTTGAAAAAGGCCTTGAGCTCTCAGGTCTATCTCCTTCCATCCCTCCTCTGATTTTTGGCAAATGAAAGGAAGAGATACATATGGCATACAAATTATATTTTAAGATGTGCACACATTATGGAATGACTAATCAAGTTAGTCAGTATGGGTCTTTCATATATTTAGAACTTTTCATGGTAAGAACATTTAAAAATCCACCCTCCTAGCAATTTTCAAATATATAATGTATTGACTAAAGCCATCATGCTGTACCTTTAGCAAAATCTTGAAAGGTAAACAGTATTTCATCATTCATGGAGAGCACAATGAAACAGAAGTTAGGTAAGAAACAGGAGAAACTTCAAAGGCAGTAAAACTTGAGAATGACAAGATTACTTAGAAAGTAAAAGAAGCAGGTATAACAGACAGCAGATCCTAGAAGGGTGGAAGCAGAGGGTGAGGGTCTCCACTGTAGTAATGGAGTACATTATTTCCTGAAAACTTTACACTTGTCCCGACCTTAGCTTAGTGCTCTGGATACCTATTGACACTGTGTGCTGTATACTGCAAATCAAAGGTCACAGTGGAGCTGAGGGATAGGATTAACTGCTGCTTCATACCTGTAGTTTCTTGAATAGGCCTACGGTCCAGGGCTGGCTCTCCTTCAATCTCCATTAAATCGTGAGCTGCTTTTTGAAGCTTTTCTACAGGTACTTGATGCTCAGCCAATTCTTCCTGTAAATGCTATTCATCCAAAACAAGGACAAACAAAACAAAAAGCTCCACATTTCAGTGAATAATTAAAGATGATTCCAGTAATCTAGAATAGTAACCAACCTTACAGAAAAATTCTAATTTTTTAAAGATTTTATTTATTATGTATACAACATTCTGCCTCCACTATGCCTGTGTGCCTGAAGAAGGCACCAGATCTCAAGATAGAGGGTTGTGAGCCACCATGTGGTTGCTGGGAATTGAACTCAGGACCTCTGGAAGAACAGTCAGTGCTTTTAACCTCTGAGCCATCTCTCCAGCCCTGAAAAATTCTATTTATCCACAGCCATAGATACTATCTTGCCTAAGATTTATTTCATTTATTTATTTCATTAATTCCCTCTAAGCCATAAAGCAGAAGACCTTGACACAAGAGCATGGTCTGCATCTGCTTACCTTTGTCGTTGCAAGCTGCTGTTGCAGGACTGCAGGGTCAGAGGCAATGGTGTCTGAGAGGAGCTTCTTTACACTGGCTTCACAATTCAACATCCAGGCCTGTAGGCTGTCAGCACTACTCTGGAATTGCTGATACTGGCCTAGCAGCATGTTCAGGTGAGAGCCCAATCTTGTACACTATGCCAAGGAAGAAAGAAGCCACAAGGTAGCAGCTTTCAGAATAGAATTCAAAGAAAGAGCCCTGTCCTGTTCAGTGAACTGAGCTTCACATAATGGTCTGACTGTCTACAATTGGGCTTGTCATTATTTGTACTGTACTAGTCATCTCATCCTTTTATGTCCCTGGGAAGACTTAATGAGTCGTATGACATGCCACCAAAGAAATATATATCAGACTGCTGGCAAAAGCCAGGAATGAAAGGTGGGAAAAAAATGTTCCTTTTGGACTAGAGATGTTGACAGAAAGACAGGGAGTGGTGTGTAGATTCTCAACTTTAGGAGGAAGAAATTTTTCTTTTTTGGGGGGACTTGTAGGAAGATAAGGATCCATCCCAGAACACACTGTCTAGTAGTAAAGACTGCAGTTGCTTAAATTTTGCTGTGCTATGTTTCTGCCAAGCCTAAGATGCAGTCAGAACACAGGAAGATGAGAACCTCTACCTCACCTATGGTGTGCTCATGCCCGACCACTGACAGATCAAGGTGTTAGACCATGAGCCCACACAGCCATGTTCTTTGAATAGTTCATGAAACTCATTTGCCTGTGGTTCACACACTATGGCTTATGGCCCATACTTTGAGCCTTAGAAACTACACATGGTTGTTTGAGGACTGCCATGATTGTATCTCTGGAGGCTGATGGAGGGTGGGGTGGGGTGGGAAGAGTGTCTACTACCCTTACCTTAGAGTGGAGCGTGGTATATCTTTCTGTTGCATCCTTCAGTTTTTCATTCACTAGGTTTCTGGAGGCTGATGGTTCCTGGCCTTCCTCAAAATTGTTTTCTGTGTCTAAGACTTTCTGTCCTGAGATAGTCACAAATCTCAGGTCTCCCTTGTGGGAAATGACATCCTCTGAGAAGCTTCCTTGTCGCTTTAGCAAAGAACACAGGGCTTCAGGGCTGCTGCTGCCCTTATGCATACTGTCTAGTTCATTTTCAGATCGTTCCAGCCAGCTCTCAAATTCCCTGTGGTCTTGAAGAAACTTGTGCAGTTCATCTCGCAGTGTTTGTGTCTGCTTCAGCTCTGCCTCTGACTGGGCCAGAGAAGCCGCATATTGCTCCTTCAGCTCACCTAGCTTTTCCTGTAGCTTCTGTCTTTCCTCAGGTGTAAGATTGTGACCATGTTGGTCCAGGAAGGCCTGAGCTGACTGAGTGGCCACAATGAAATTCTGCTGCTGAGACAGCAATTCTTGATGACGTGCCTGGTCAAAAAGCCACCCCAAAGAATGTCAATAGGAAAATGTGAACAGTTTAGTTATATTTACATCTAGAGATAGATACACTGGAGGTGAGAGAGTTTCTACCTCAGTTTCAAAACACTACTCACTGTAGGACCAGGTCTCTGAGAGCTCAAGGAGAGCAAGGGCTTCATAGTGAGACCATATCTCACAAACTAACCCAAACCCCCCCCCCCCGACGGCTGTAGGTAGATAATACCATATTAACAATCTGTGAATGCTAAAAAGATGTTACAGGTCCCACTAAAGCTATGTAAATTGACATTGGAGTCCATAAGAATATACAAATAGACTGAGGAACATTACTGTGTAGAAAAAAATATCCTAAATGTGGCAGTGGTGAGAAGGTACTTTTTAGAGGACATAAACTCTAAGCTAGAATATCAAAATAAACAAGAAAAATTCAAAAATTAGCTAGGCTTTCCTTTATTGTCAACAGTTAAGGAGAAAGAAAATTCTAAGAGTCCACAAAGGTTCAGGAGAGTGAGAACTTGGCAATTGGAGCTTAAAGTGAAGGCTGAGGAGGCCAAGCAGGTGGAAACAGATCCTATCGGATCTGAGGAGGGTGGTAGTAAGGACCATCAATCATATTAGGAGTTGGACTTAATCTATAAAGTTATGTAGGGATACATCTTAGAAACAGGATGGCTCAATATGGAAGAGTGATAGAAACCTGGGATGATTATTAGTTTGGGAAATTAAGAAGGAATACACAAAGAACAGGTTGGCTAGACAGGTAGTCCAGGTCAGGTTGTGGGTTACAGACAATTTTATTTTCAGGTTGAATTATGTGTGGTTACAGGCAGCAAAAAGGCAGATGGATTCATACATTGGTTTGATAATCATGCCAGTTGAAGATGAATATATACATGTCAATTAGTCAATACTGGTACCCAGGAAAAGCATATTGTTTTTTGGGTGTGTGTTTCTATATTGTATATGAACGTGTGTATGCAGGTGTGGTTAGAGATCAATTCTGGGTGCAATTCCTCAAAAGCTGCCCACATTATTTTTGAGTTGCTCTCTCATTTGGACCTGGAGCTAGAATAAGCTGACTGGAATGCCCCAGGGCGTCTCCTTTTCTAACTCCCCTATTACTATCGTGTACCACCATGTCGAATATTTTTACATGGTTTCTGATGATCAAACTTGGTTTTTCATGCTCATGTGGCAAATAAATTACCAACTGAGCTGTCTTCTAAGCCCCAGGAAAAATATATTCTGACAGATGAGAAAAGACAGTTATACTTGAAAGTATAATAGTGTCTCAAAGGCTGACCAACGGAAGAGAAGGGTGATTAGGGTGAAGAAGTGCTACAGAAGCCAAAGGAGAAGACATTTCAAGAATAGTCAGTCAACAGTGTCAAGCTGCTGAGATACCAAAGACAGAAACTAAAGGTGTAATCAGTTTTCTAGAGTGAGATCAGTTTCCTTCTATAACCCATCAAAGACAAGCTAATGCCCTTACCTTCATTAACTCATATTGCCTGTCCAGTTTCTCTGGCACTTGGTGCACTTCCACATAACCATCAGTGGCATCCAAAGCTTGTTTTTCCATACTAGCCCCAGAGAGTTGATCCATTCCTAGAAGGCTGGTCTGTGGCTGTGTTTCAGATGACCTCACAGAAGTCACCCAGTCTAAGAGTGCATCAATCTTCCTCCTGTTCTCTGACAGCTCAGTCGCTGCTTTACTCTGAAATATAGAGGTACTCCAGTAAGAATGCCTTAGATCCTCCACTATGAGAACATAGTTAATAAAAAAGGCAAAGTGGGAGAGAAGGCCAGTGCTAAAGAAAAAGTGATGCTCTGTTCTGGTGTAAAATCTTTCCATACAATAAAAAAATGAGGATTTTCTAAAACCTGTGAAAATAGTTATTTAAGATAAAACTAATTCCAGATTTCCTCAATAGCCCAATTGCTTAAAGAAAAATAACCAAAAACACCTCAAAAAAAAAAAAAAAAAAAAAAAGACAAACATCAGAATTTAGAAAGGCCTTTCAATTCCAGCAAGATTTCTTGGATCCTTCCTAACTGTAGAGGTAATACACTGGTTGGAAGAGTAAGATACCGCCATAGGCACGGTTCTTACCTGGCTGTTCTTCCTGGAAAGGACAACAGATGTCTGTTACCTTTGTCACAGCCAAACTGAACACTTAGTTATTAAACTTGCCCATCCATTCTACTCACTAGTTCTTCAAGTATTTTACTTAAAAAGGCATGGTGATATACACCTTTAATCCCAGCACTCCAGAGGCAGAGGCAAATGGATCTAAGAGTGAGTTCCAGGACAGCCAGAGCTGCTAGACAAAGAAACCCTGTTTCAAAAACGAAAGCAGCAACAGAAGGCTGTGCTAAGATGTATATTCATATATGTGTTAACATGCATATCTGGGGAGCTTGCTTCTCTTTCCATAATTTCTACTCTCCAATTAGGATATGGCCAAACAAAGACTCCAATTCAATCTTTCAACCTGCCAGTGTAGAGTAAAACCATTTAGATTTCACCTTTTAGTTTTGTTTCTCAGTTTCTCCTAGTCTCACAGTCTACACTGTAACTACACAGCTTGCCTAGGAATAAAATCTGTGCCTCCAAAAACCCTATATATAGATATTTTTCTAATAATCTTAGGTCACCAATCAATATTCATTCAAGAGATATACCATCTGTCTTTTCCTATGCAGTCAAATACCCCATCTAAGTCAAAGTACAAACTATAGATCTAGCAAGTTTTAATTTTGTTTTTGGTAAAATGCACTTTTTACCAATCACTCCTGAGCTGAACTCCTGGATATTTTTGGTAAAGAAAAGACTATGGGGGGGCTGGAGAGATGGCTCAGTGGTTAAGAGCACTGACTGATCTTCCAGAGGACTGAGGTTCAATTCCCAGCACCCACATGGCAGCTCACAACTGTCTATAGTTTTAGTTTCTAGTTCTAGGCAAACACCAAAGCAAATGAACAAATAAAAAAGTTAAAAAAAAAAAAAAAAAAAGACTATGGACCTGCTCCTAAAGTCATCTTCTGTGGCTCAAAAGGCCCCACCTTTTATGCTGGTACAAGGTTTGGCTTTGGAAAACTGCCAAGTATAGCAGCCTGGCTACCTTCTCTGTCTCCTGCTGCAAGGCTGACGACACTGCTTCCTCAAGCTCTTTCTGAGCCACCTGTGTCCGTTCCTGGAGAGCTTCATATTGCTCCTTAGCCTGATGAAGTTTTTCTCGAAGAGCTGTCAGCTCCTGGGGGCTCAGTTTGGTCTGGTTCTCTTCCAGAAATGCTTCAATGTCTTTGACAGTCGAGGCGAGTGAGGCAGAATGACTCTGAATGTCACCCTGTAAACCCTTAATAAAGAGAAACAAAGATGACTACCTTCCTCTTCAGTCCTTTCAAGTCTTCTAGTAGAAGAATCACACGCACGCGCGCGCACACACACACGCACTCGCACAGACACACACACACACACACACACACACAGACAGACAAGCATACATAACCTTTTGATAATAATTTACTTATAATTTATACCAAAACCAAAGAAAAGAAAAATTAAAATATTACTTTTCCCAGCAAGCATTCAGTGTTAAATGGTAGAGATTTTTACTTGGCAATGTTGTCTTCAAAGAGATTCCTTCCCTTCCTCCCTCCCTCTCTCCCTCCTTCTTTCCTTCCTTCCTCCCCTCCCCTTTTTAAGAGAAGGTTTCTCTGTGTAGTCCTGGCAACCTTGATTACTTAGCAGACCAGCCTTGAACTCAGGATCCACTGGTCTTTGGTGGAATTCAAGGTGTGCACAACCACACCCAAAGAGCGTCTTTCTATAAAATCAAAATCTGCATAGTTCCATACATCTATGGAACACATGTAAAGATAAAAGAAGAAAACTGACTCTACACAGTTGTCACTGACCTCTAAAAGCATGATGTGGGACACACACACAAAAGGGTAAGTGTGTGCAGGGAGACAAAGAGAGATGCATTTGCAATAATGCTAAGTAAAAAAGAATCTTAAAATTTAAAAATGCTGGAACTGCAAAGTGAAACAAATAAAAAGACAGCATGATTCTAGCAGATTGAAACTGCCAGGTTTTTATTGTATACCAGCAAGTGTCTACAGTTTTACTTTGCAAGGTTTTAGATCCTAACAATCAACTGTGATCTAAAAACATTAAATAAAAGTTTGAGTTTCACATCTTGCACCATTCTGAATTTCATGATGGAAACTCACTCCTAATAGGTATGGTGGGAATCCTTTAATCCTACCACCCAGGAGGCACAGGCAAGCAACTTTATGAGTTCATACAGTTGGCTTACACATCAAATTCTAGACCAGCCAAGCCTCCTTTCTTAAAAAAAGCAAGAAAAAAGATTTGTGGGGAGGGAGCTGACCCAGCAGTAAGAGCTTCTCCTTCATGGAGAAGATGAGGGTTCAGTTCCCAGTATGCACTTGATACCTTATATCCATCTATGATTCCAGTTCCAGAGATCTGACACCTCCATGGGCACTGCACACATGTCATGTACATACATGCAGGGAAAACACTCATACACAGGAAAAACAAACAAAACCCCAAAACTTACTCATTTCATCTTGCTCTCCCCAGTCTAGTGCATCCAAGTTGTACACACTACTTGTCTATTAGACTCACAGTACTAGTCTTGGTTATCAGGTTATCTACTGTGTTATATGGTGCTTATACTCTAAGAATCCTCATTTCATATAATAACAGACCCAAAGGAAGAGTAGTG
Source organism: Sigmodon hispidus (assembly GCA_004025045.1). NCBI lineage: Eukaryota > Metazoa > Chordata > Mammalia > Rodentia > Cricetidae > Sigmodon > Sigmodon hispidus. Next base: position 21,243 of record PVIH01002704.1, read on the forward strand.
ATGATTTTTATTACAGTATAACAATTGTTCTAATTTTAGTTATCTTTCACTGTGCCTAATTTATAAATTAAACTGTATTATACATATGTTCAAGAACAACAGTATATAATGTTCACTGGTATCTACTTTCAGGGACTGACTGGAAGGCTTGGAAAGTACCTACTCCTTCCTTTAGGGTTTAGCCGACAGGGAGACTACTACATTCTCCTGGTACCATCTTTTCTCCTAATGTAAGAGTGGCACCAGTGTCTTTGGCCTCCACTCTGCAGGCCTGTCTTTCAGTTCTTGCTTTTGTTGTGCTCAGTTCTCCTCCTACCTTAAGACTGATGCAGCAGCTTCTGCCTAGTGCTTTTCCCTCCCACCCACCCCTTCAGGCACTAACCCCTCTATGTCAATCACTTCTCAGTTTAAATGATACTCTTTGAAGTAATCTTTGAAGTAATCTAGAAAACCCTAGAATGTCTTTCTGGTGTATATTTTCATGTAACTTTACCTTTATGCATGTAATAATTAGTAATTAGATTTTTTTTGGTGATAATTTGTGTACTTGTCTATCTCTTCCAACAAATGTAAGCATTCATGAGGGCAGGATTATCTATTTACCACTGATGTTGCCCCTGAGCACTGGTTTGGAGCCTTGACAAACATTTATGGAAGGAATGACAAGAAGGAGGAACTCATGCTGACCTTGAGGTCCCTTTGGTTCTTCTGTAAAGCAGAAAGCTCTTGCTGAGAGGCTCCGCCCTGGTGTCTCACCAGGGCTCTTTCTGCCTGTCCCACCCAATTGCAAAGGTCCTCCAGCTTCTGATGGCAGGTGTTTTGCTGCTTCTGCAGACTCTAAATTAAAATGCAGAGGAGTCAAGAAATAATCAACTTTCATTGTACAAATATAAGATAATCTCCTGAAATGTAAAACAGGACAATTATATATCAAAGATGAAAAAGTTGGTAAAAAACTGAAAGAGAAAAAGGCACAGAAATCATATTCCAGAAGCTCCCCTCATCTGGACTGTCTGTTATCTGGGTGTACAGGCAGGGATAGTTGTAGAGCTGAGCTCCTAACTCAGGTTTGAATTTGGAGGCTCCTTTGGAGATCGTTAGAATCATCTTTGGAAGGGACAACACTGAAAACCACACGATAGTGGTGATGATAATAAATTTGTCTCTCAATGAGACTTTCTTCCTTTGAAAAAAGAGAATATGCTGTAAATTAAGTCAGAAATATGGTAAAGTGCTATTAAAATAAAAAGAAAAATTTAAAGGTCTGGATAATTGATAAGCTAAATGAATTTCTTAATAATTGAAGTGACTTTATAAATCAAATGTCTCATAACTTCATAAGACCATTAAAGAGAATAATCACATGGCAGGCTCAGGAGTATGGGTTGGCTATTTTGAGAAGAACTACCAAGAATAGCAACTGCCTTAGTCTTTTGGGTGTCTATACTAACTAAGTCCTTTGGAAAAGACAGGCTCAGGGAGAAAGAGGGAGAGAGAGGAATATGTTTCCATGCCTGATCCTTTTCCCATCTCTCAGGTCAGTTTCATGACACTAAAGTACCCCACTGAGCAACACTTGAGCATGATGTGTTTCTCCTGATCATTCTTCTAAAAACATTTTCCACCAGACCACCTTCTGATGGCATTCTGATGTCATAGTCACCTGCACTTACAAACAGGTGCCCATACTGGCCCTCACTCCCTGTTTTTTAGGGAAAACAGAAGGGCACTGCAAGAGAACTCCTAAGAGCTCTTCAGCTGTGAAACAGGATCTTCATGGGTTAGGATGAGTGCAGACTGAATCTGAAAAAAGCAAAGCAAACAAGTTAACGCACACACATTCAGAGCAAATACAGAGAGAGGCCGAGTGCTTCTGACAAAGTTAATGAACACTGTGGAATTAATTCCATGCTCAGAATGTTCACATGCAATTCTATTACCTGCTGCAGCTAAGCTCAAGGTGGCTCAGACCAATCTGCTTTATTAATTATCCACAGGATACACTACACTATATAAATAACTCGGTAAGAGCATTGCATATGTTCAGGTATGGAGAGACCTGAACTATTTCATCAAGATTTATTTCCATTTCAACACAGTTGAAATAATTAGGCAGTAGCAGGGGACAGAAGACATTGAGTAATCTAATTTTCTTCAAGCTTGACCCAAAAGCTCAACTATACTTTGCATAATACAGGAAGGAGCTCTTGGGACAGATTTTCTGGGGAACATGACAATTCTATCATTTTGCTGTATAACAATTTATTCAAATGGCAGAAATAACAAAAGCAGTACTCAAAATAGTCTAAGATTATGATAATGCTAGAAATTAAATTATGTTAAATTTGAATTTTGCAAGATGAAAGTTATGGTGGGAAATATTCCCTAAATAAGGCTAGACTTGGTGGCTAATATCTTTAATTACAATACAAAGTCAGCCTAGGCTACACAGTGAAATGCTGTCTTAAAAACAAAACAACAAAAATAGCTAAAACATTATTATTCTGGTTAAATATTTATGTCAGATGTTTGAAGATTGTCAAGGAATCTTTTAAAAATAAGTTCTTTTAAACTTTTAAAAATAGATTTTCTTTAAAAGTCTTTTAATAAAACTGATTTTTCAGAGCCATTCTTGTCCAGTACTCAGAATACCTACATGCTCCTCACAACCTCAAATGAATGTTGAGAAAGCAACAGGCAGAAAGGGCTAGCTACAATTTTTACATGAAAGTCAAGACAATGAGACATAGTAATAGGAGAGTCTCACAAAAATGAAAAATATTTGCACATGTAATTCACATACAAACATATTATTTTCTCACACATAAAACAAGAAAAACAGCCAGAACAGTTATCTCTCAGGCCAGGCCTACAGGACATAAAATTTTGACATGGGTTCCCAGGATCATGATAGTTGGAGGCAGGCCAGAAAACCCCCAGAAGATATCCCCAAAGATAAATTGAGCTCAGTTGCTGGTTCAGTCTGACCTTGACCTGAACTTCTTGCTGAACTTGCTGAAGATGACCCTGCAATGCATCCATCTGGGCTGCAGTCTGCTCCACAAGGTCCTGGAAGGACTTCTGTAATTCACTCAGAAATTGCAGCATCTGTTGATTCTGCTGAAGAGACAAATCTTGTGCATGCTCAGAGACAAAGAGCTGAATATCCAAAGCAAGAGCATCCAGCTGAGATTTCCTTTTAGTCATGGATTGCTTCATATCCTAAGGCAAGTAGAAAGAAACAAAACAAACAAACACTTATTTCTCTTGAAAAAGTTACTGGTTTTGAGATATCCATGGCTACAGGACCAAAGCACACTGCAAATCTCCCTTTTTGGTCTTTACACATTCCCCAAACAAGGCACTAATTATAATTCAATTACGGACCTAGCTTTAAAATTCACTAAGCTTTCAATTATTTATGCTACCAGAATTACTATTACTAATCCAAAACGCATTAAGACTTAATCTTCTTATTTAGTTAGTTACTTTGGTAGTGCTGGAGGTTGAACTATGGCCTTGTGCATATTAAGCAGCCACCCTTACATCTGAGCTTACATCACAGTTACTTTCTGTCTGGTTTATTTCAGATAGGATATTATGAAGATGCTCAGGTCAGTCCTGAATTCATTTTATAGCTCAGAAAGGTCTTGAATTTATGACTCTCAGCTCAACCTCCCAAGCAGTTGAAATTAGGGAATCATGCCACCAGTCCTGGATTAATTTAAAAAAAAAAAAAAAAAAGATTTTGGAAAAATACAACATTAATTTTTTGATGCAAGGTTTTAGGCTGGGGCAGCAGTTAAGTTAAGAACACTGGCTGCTTTTTACAAAGGATCCAGGCTCAATTCCCAGCACTCACATGGTAGTAACTCTAGTTCCAGGAGATTTAATGTCTTCTTCTAGCTTAAGTGGCCATTACATGCACACCGTGCACAGACATACATGCAGGCAAAGCATCTTGAATGGCTTAAGTATTTAGTTTTATTTGTCCAATGAATAATTGGTAGAATAATTCTGAGAAAGCAGGAAGCTTACTTTAATTCACTAAGACAACATTTTATTTTTAGGTGGCTGGAGAGAAGAATCAGTGGTTGAGAGCACCTTCTGTTCTTCCAGAGGACATTGTGCAGCTCAGGACAATCTATACTCCATTTCCAGGGGATTTGACTCCCTTTCTGGTGTGCCACACACAAGCACGCAAGTCCACACACATATACACAACATTTAAAAACAAAACAAAACCTTTGTATGAAAAAGATTTATTTTGCTGAGCTATCCCTCAAGCTCCAAAAAAATCAAATCTTAAAATTTATGAGGATGATGGTATGTGTGTACAAACATTTATGTCTACTTGTTCTGAAATGAGGAAAAGGGAGAGGATGGAGGAGGAAGAGGAGGAAGAAGAAAAGCTCTAGTTCCTTTTGACATTCTAAAGAGATTACAGGGTGACATCCTTCTATAACACAAAGTTCATAAACTAGCATTAAGAGCTGATGGACTCTAGGATATGGCAACAAAAAAAATGGATTAAATAGAAGGAAATGGATGTGGCACATATGTCTATGTAGCTGTATGCCATAGTCTTAATTTTCACTGGTTAATAAGAAGAACCAACAAGACATCTATCTAGATCAAGGTTTTTAGAACTGTGACCTCCTGATTAATCTGGCACATAAAGTCCAGTGCATCGTCTGGCCTACAGAAAAAGCTTGCTTCCTCACACTCTAAGTCAATGGAGAAAGCTTTCCAGAAATTGTGCAAGACTGGACACCAGGCTAAAGAGAAAGCTGAGACAGACCCTAAATGCTCTCTCTGTACAAAGGTGACATAAGGGTGGTAATAGAAAGCCACCTTTGGACTCTTGGAGAGGAACTGAGAGAAGGAAGAGTCACAGGATTTGAACCTCTAGGAGTATAATCTTAAAAATTAAACATAACTCATCTGATTTCTAAAAGGAAAATTCAGACTTTCTAGGAAAGATTAAGTATAAAAACCAATTTGCCCATAAGAAAAGTAAGTGTTATAAGTCAAAGGATATGGTGAGTTTACCTCATATTGTTGGAGAGAGTGACTCAGGTTATCAACATCAGTTTCACTGTCACATCCCTTGCTGTTCACAGTAAGAATGGTTCTGCCAACCCAGGCTCTCAGATCTTGAAGTTTGCTTTCTAGTTCCTTGTGCTGGTTTAATACTGTAGTCTAGGAAATAAACAGCAAGTCAGACTATAACCCTCTGGATCAACTCAGGCCTTGTGGAAGCCCTTAGGCATAAAAACAAGACACAAGGGCTGGAGAGAGCATTTGCTGCTCTACAAAGCATGTGACTTTGGTTTTGAGCAAACACACCAGGAATTCGAAACTACCTGTAACTCAAGTTCCAGGGAATCTGGTACCTTCCTTCTGGTTGCTGTTGGCACCCACACTCACATGCACATAGTCCCCAATATATAGACACATAATCAAAAATAAATCTTAAAAACCCCAAGATAACCAAACAAAAAGTTACAGAGAACAACCCCCTATACCAAGACATTACCTGTTTTACTTCCATGGTGTTCTGGAGGTAGAGGAATCTAGAATTCCAGGAGTCACTAACGGAGTCTAGAGACTTCTGAAGATTCCTGGCATCCTTCTCTAATGCCTTCAGCAGCTGAGCAGGAACTTCTTGTGGCTGGCTGATAACAATCTGATGTACACACTCCAATTCCTGACTCACCACAGTGGATAGATTTGTCAGTTCTTTGTCTAATGCCTGAGGGGACAGAAGTAAAATTACCTCCAAAATCAAGACCAGGGCTGTGATGGGGATCATGGTAGAGCATGTGACTAACTTGTTTAATGCCTAGATTCAACCCTCACCACAGAGTAGCAATTTTGTCTTCTGGGAATCAGCTGTGAACACACCTGTTAGCTCACCTCATGTCTACGAAGGACTCAGGGCATCAAAAAGTAGGTTCCTTAGTTTAAACACTAATTAATTCACATTTCTCAGTTTGAACAGCAAGAATTGTTTCCTCTGAGGCCACTGAACTGAAATAGGTGAGTAGTCAGGGCTTGGATTCAGGTTTCTGACTCAGTGTAGTACTCTGGCCATTTCTTCACCTTGGCTCCTCTCTAAGGCTGTCAATTTTTCTTTCCCAGGTGCTGGTGGCCATGTCGGAAGAGCAACAGATGGCAATTGACTTCAGGGGATTGGCTGACCAGCATACAAGGCACTGATGGGTGAATCTCAACAGGTAAGGACCCCCGAGAGCCTTGGCCCCAGAATGTCTCCTTACTGCTGTGTCTTTGCATGTTTGCTTCTGCATCTTTCTCTGGTATCTGGGATGATGTGAATGGGCAAGGGGAGATCCCCACCGCTTTTAATGTAGTATGATTATTTCATGGAAATATTCCTTTCTACTGGGTATTTCTACCTGTGGATTATTATGAAGATGATTTTCTCCTATGTGTATTATTTAACTGAAGCAGTGATTTTATACATTCATAGTGTTAGTTTAAATAGAACTTTAATGATTGAGGATTTTTTAATATAGAAAGAGATTGTGATAGAGGTTAAGTTTAGTGGAAAAATTAATATAGGTAAAGATAGAATAAAATATTGCCCTGCTCCTAAAAAAATAGAGGCTACAGAGGATAAAAAATAAGAACAAGGAAGTGTCACACAGCTGTAACACATAAAAATTTCTCTTGAGGAGCCATATTGACTGTGGCTTATGGTAATAATTAAGAAAAACAACTGAGGTAGGTGCTGGGGAAAAGGCTCAGGACTCAGGTTCACTTCCCAGCACCCACATGGCAGCTCACAACCCTAACTCCAATTCCAGGGTATCCAACACCCTAATATGTACATACATGCAGGCAAAAACATAAATGCACATGAAATAAAAATAATTAAAAAAAAGAAAAACAATAGAGTCCCAGAAACCTAGCTAACGCAAGTTCTTTTAATCTTAATGTTGAGAGATGTATTCGGGCTTTTGGTATGTATCATTGCTAAAACAAAGTTTTAAATATGACTAAAGGTTAGGTTAAGATGTTTTTGTTAATAGCTTTGAGGTAAAAAGAAGAAAAGGGGGGGGGGGCTCAGTTAAGTGAGGAACTTGTAGCAGTTAAGGAACAAGAACAAAGCAACCCAATTATTATTAGCTGATGTGCCTTTCCTGCTAGGACAGATTGATGATCAAAAGCGATGATTAATTCCTTGTACCCATTTCTGCCCTCAGTTTTCTGATATAAAAGAACTGTTGGGAATAAGTATGCACCCTCAGGATTTAGAGCTGACTGATTGTTTTACATATATAAAAGTTTAGATTTGGGGCTGGAGAGATGGCTCAGTGGTTAAGAGCATTGGCAGCTCTTCCAGAGGTCCTGAGTTCAATTCCCAGCAACCACATGGTGGCTCACAACCATCTATAATGAGGTCTGGCGCCCTCTTCTGGCCTGCAGGCATATGGGCAGGCAGACCACTGTATATATAATAAATAAATAAAATTTATCTTAAAAAAAGTTTAGATTTATGATTCTTTTAAGATTTTTAGTAAGATTACATTTTGAGATAAATAATTAAATGATTCTTTCTTTGTAACCACAAAATACAGACTGCCAATAAAGAATGGGCTGAGAAAAAAATACCTTGCTTGCTTATACTCTGTTGATCTATAACAAGTTGCTTAAATATAAATGTCTGTGGGTTCTTGGAATAATCTGTTTTTGCCTGTAATATGTAAAATATTTACTCATGTAAGGGATATGGAAAACATGTTGGTTGTTTACTTGTATTCATTGTAATAATTCACTTAGAAAATAGAATGTAAGCACATCATAATTTTTATACTGCATGAAAGATTTTTCTGGGATATATAAGGCATATGGGAAAAAATAAAGTTAGTTAGAAGGAAGACATCAAGAAAGACAGAAGGGATACATCTGGATAGATAAAAAGAAATAAGGAAACTAGAGAGAAGACAATAGGACCCTAATGGTGTGTTTGTGGCCCCCCCTTTTTTGACCAGCCCCATTGAGTTAAGTTTTACTTCCTCAAACATAAAAGTCAAATTGGTGACTAGCTGGACAATTCCATTGCATCCCCTGAGACCCCGAGCTGTTAGAGGCTGCTCCTCACGGCAGCAGTACAGCTGACATGTGGAATTACGGTGCTTCAAGAGAAATAAAGCAAAAAGATGACTTTTTCAATCTAAATTCTAAGGGGAAGAATCAAAGAATATAAGAATACCTCAAAACAGTCTTCACACTGAGCTGTTCTACATTCTTTTTTTTTTTTTTTAAACTTTATTCATTTATTTATTTATTTGCCTTGGTGTTTGCCTGCAACTGGAACTACAGACAGTTGTTAGCTGCCATGTGGGTGCTGGGAATCGAACCCAGGTCCTCTAGAAGAGCAGACGGTGCTCTTAACCGCTGAGCCATCTCTCCAGCCCCTGTTCTACATTCTTATGCCTTAACAAAGAAGCAAGAAACGGTTGGTGGAAAAGGCTGTTGTAGAGAATAGCCTCATTTCCCTTTTAGCCACCAACCTATACCACACACTGGATACTGGGAAACATGGCAACTTCTACAGGCTCTATCACCTTTGTTTTGGCTTCCAGTTTCAAAGAGTAACTCATTTCCCCTTCCTAGGCTGCCCTTCTACCCTCCTTTCTATGTTCTTAAGAGCCTGATACTATTAAAAATTTCTTCCTTCCTTATCTTCTCCAAAATCCACCAAAAACATTCTGCAGTCACTCTAAATCCTCTAGCTGGAGTCCTACCTCTTTTTTTTTTTCCTTCTGGAAAAAAATGACATACACATCATCTATCACCTAGTTTATATCTTATTATTCCATAAGAACTGTTTTTATCAAGATCATCTTTGAATTAGTTTTCAATGGATGCAGTATCTTTGCCCTCTGTTCTTCCTAGAGGTCTTTTCCTTTCATTTCTGTAAGGTCAGTGCTCCTTGGTGATCACTGAAAATCTGAAACAGGACTGGGGATGTGGCCCAGCAGTAGGAGAACTTGCTTGAGAAAACATGAAGACCTGAGTTCAAATCCTGAAGTCCCACAAAAAAACCTGGGAATGGCCACAAACACATGTAACCCAAGAGGAATGAATGAGGAACAGGAAGATTGCTGGGGTTTGCTGGCCAGCATCCTAGCTCAGGTTCAGTGAGAGACCCTGTCTAAAGGGTGTAAGGTAGAGGGTGATAGACCAGGACAATGAAATAAATGTTTATGGGCCACTTTTGAGTGTGCACAGGTGTGTACAACCACACATGTGCAAACATAATACACAAAAGCAAAAAGAAAAAGCGAACCACTAAACCAACCAACTAACCAACTAAATATAGCTGGTTTCATTTCTGAAATCATGAATCAACTTTTTGGTTTAACAACAAAACAAAACAAAAACAAAACATGCATAGCTTCAGGAATGCCATCTACCTCCTTTGAGTCAAGGTCTCTCACTGGACTGGAGTCCAGTGAGCTACTTACTGTAGGAATCCTATTTCTGCTTCCCCAACACTGGGATTACAAGTATCCCTAATGCTTCTGGTTTTTGTTTTTTGTGAAGGCAGGGTCTCACTATATATATATAGCCTTGGCTGCCTAAAATGCACTATGTAGACCAGGCTGGCCTTAACCTTGTGGTGATTCTTCTGTCTCTTTCTCTGAGTGGAAGGATTACAGTCCTATACTCCTATATCCAGCCACGAATGTAAGTAAAACACTGCTGGTTTTCCCAGCAGGGAAGCAAAAGTGTTATGGGGCTGGAGAGATCAAGAGCACCTGTGCTGGGCACCTGACAACTACTTTTTAACTCTAGCTCTAGGAGATCCTACATTATGGTTTCTGCAGGAACAGGTACCTACAGTTACATGCCCATACCCTCACACAGAGATACACATACAAACATATTAGTAGGATTTATTTACCTCATAGTGATAGTGTTCTTAAATCTGTTTCTAGAGCGTTCCAGTTGCTCCTTTTCAATGGTATTATTAATATTGTAGTCTTTTAAATGGTGTTAAAATTACATTTATTTATTTTTGCATTTGTATGTTATAGTGCAAACAGTGTGGAGGTCAGAGAATAACTTGCAGGAATTCATTCTCTCATCCTACTATACAGGTCCTGAGGGCTGAACTCAGGTTACCAGACTTGACAGCAAGTGCTCTTATCCAATGAGATGTCTCACTGACACAAATGGTGGTGGTGATGTTGAATTGCCTAAAAAGTTGACTACAAACTCTACGTGCAGAGCTGGGTCTGATAAAATATAGGTTTCACTGAGGTGATGTGACTGGGCCATACAATTGGAAGTCATTCCTACTATCACTATTGGGACTTCTTTCCCCATGGGTAAGTCAAGTCTTGGGATGCAGAATGAAGATGAAGCCCATGGGTCAATCACTTTCATGAAAAAGTTCTTTGAAAAAGAACTCTTACCTTCAATGGTGCCTACCTACAGAATCTACACAGATGCTTTGGTGAGAAGACACCTTTAGTCTTCTGTAGAAAAAAAAAGCATATTCAGCTGTATGCTTCTAAGAGCAACTGGTAGACTTAAAGGCTTCTTACACTTTAAACAAGTTGGAGCTCTGTTTGCATATGTAAATTTATCTGTTTTCTAGTGCTGCCATTATAAGGGAGAGGGGTTAGGGATTTATGCAATGTAACTCACATTGCTGTTTAACTTCACCCATTGAAGTTGTGAACTAGCATTCTCCAGTTATCTAAAAGATGTATTTTTTTTTTAAATTTAAGTGCATGTGTATGTGTCTGTGTATATATGTATGGAGGCCAGAAGAGGGTGTCAGATTTCCTGGAGTTCCAGGTGGTTGACTGCAATCAACTTGACATTGTTTCTGAGAAATGAACTCTGAACCTCTGCAAGACCAAGATGTACTCTTAACTGCTGAGCCATCTCTCTAGTCCCAGCATTAAGCATGATGTCTTCTTTTCTTTTCTTCCCCTCCTTCTCTCTCAGACAGTCTCTCTCTGCGTAGTATGTAATGGCTGCATTGGAGCTCTCTACGTAGATTACATTGGCCTCAAACTCACAGAGCTCCTCCTGCTTCTGACTTCCAGTGCTGGATTAAAGGTGTGCACCACCAAGCCCAACTTACTTCTTAACTTACTTCTCTTAACCTATCATAGTACTTCTGAACTTACCTTATTAAATCAAAGATCGTACAAGCAAAGCAACACATGTACATTCAAAGCATATTCAAATCTGCCTCTTACAAATTTTACTTGTTCTAGCCTAGGATATACAACCAATACCTAACAAGGAGCTGGAGGTTTTCTTTTTTTTTTCTTTTTTTTTTTTTTTTTTCCCAACGAGAGAGAATGAAAAGCACTTTTAAGGCTTTAAATCTTCAAGGTAGCTAGCTGGAAGACACTGCTGTGGGATGGTCTTTCTGTACAATGTGAATATGTGTTGCTACGATTGGTTAATAAAGAAGCTATTTTGGCCTATTGCAAGACAGGAGACATCTAGGAGTAAATCCAAGAGAGATCCAGGGAGAAGAAAGGTGAGGTTGGAGACCCTGAGAGTTACCAGGGGAACAAGATGGAACACAGGTAAAGCCCCAAGATATATGGCAATACATAGATTAATAATTATGGGTTAATTTAAGATATAAGAGATAGCTAACAAGAAGCCTGAGTCACAGACCAAATAGTTTGTAATTAATATTAAGTTGTTGCAGGGCTATGTGGGACCAAGAAACTTCTGTCTACAGACCACCATCTTGAAGCTAGTGGGCATAGAAGGATGTCTGAGAACATACCTTGGCCCGACACAGCAGGTCCTGAAGCTCTGCCACAGTAAGCTCCAAAGGCTGAATCTGTTTCATTCTCATCTCAATGTCCCGTAAGAGAGACAGATAGGACACCAGTTTTTCATCATGCTCTAAACAAAGTCTCCGGGTAAACACATTCTGTGGGACCAAAAGTAAAATTAAGTTCTGTTGTTTTCCTTAAAGTCAGCTTTTTAAAGTAGGTAGTTATTTTGCTAATTAAACAAGAAGTAGTAATTGTTATTACAAATAAGACAAGATGAAATATGCTATTCTACCTGAACCATTTCTAAGAAACAGGCAAAGCGATTTTATTAACCTTTTCAGAGAGCAGAAGCTCATAATTACCAATAAATATATCATTTAAAAACATTTCTAAAGACCCTTCTGATTTCAAGTTACATCATTCCAATATTTTAAATTAGCTTCAATATTAGTTTCTGATTTTAGGACTCTTGGGCAGACAGTAGATCTTGGCAGTATATTGATTGCATAGGAAGCCCTGGGTTCAATGTTAGAATCATAAAAATAAAAACAAACAAAAATGCTTGCAAATTTTAGAAAGACATTCACAGGCAATACCTGATTTTCCAACAACTATACTATATCTGATAAATGAATTGTTAACTTAAGAGAATTAGTTAATGCCATAAATAAATATGTATGTATTTATATGTATGTGTGTATATATATGTATACAGTTGTACATGAGTGACTTTTGTATCCAATTAAGAATTAAAGCATCAAGCTAAGGCTGAAGATATAGCTCAGTAGTAGAGTACTTGCCTAGGAAGCACCACAAAAAAGAAAGGAAGAAAAAAAAATCATCATAGCATTAAAGCGACTTACATCTTTAAAAAACAAATTACAAGCCAGAAATGATAGGGTTTGTCTGTAATCCTAGAATGGGAGGCAAGAGGACTTCCATAAGTTCAAGGCTACCCTGGGGTACAAAATGAATACCAGGCCAGTTAAGGTCACACAGCTAGACCCTGCCTCAAAACAAAATCAAAAATTAACAAAAGTAGCTCCAAACCCTAAGCAAAACCAGAACCCAACACATTTACTTGCCTGAGTAGCTCTGCACGGCACTGGGTTTACACCTTCTCTCCCCTTCCCACCAGGTACAGCCATGAAGGGAGCCTGTTCCAGAGGTATCTTCTCATCCATCTTTATTGTAGAATATGGCAAGGACTCGGACATTTCTTCACTGACTTCTGAAACAGTGGGACTAATGGCAGCATGTTGTTCTATACTCTCTTTCTGCAATATCCCTTTGAGCAATTTCTCTGAAATGGGGGATACAAAGACCCTGGGTCCTTTCTGACCCACTGTGTCTTCAGAGGACTCTTCTTCTGGATCTTTAATTATGGGATTTACTACTTCTAGAAATTTTGTCTCCTGGGTTGTTGCTATTTTAGACTTTTGATGTCCACAAAGCTCATGGTTCCTTTTGTTATCCTCATGAAGATCTTCTCTATTTGAGGAGTCTAGGTGACTGACTTCTGTATCTATGGTAGAAACTGTGGTTTCTTTCCATTTATGATCTCTTGTTGAGTCCAAAGGTATTTCTTGATAAAGCTTTTCTTCATAATCTCTACATGGGAAAATCTTATCTTTGGTCTCATCAGTCTTAGATGTAGCGCACAAGTCTTGGCCATCAGTTGTCTTCTGTCTCCTGGCTCTTTGGACAGCCATGTCTCTTTTGGAAATATGGAGAATGTCTGACACTTGGACTTCTCCACTGGATCCCGGGGAGTTAAGTATTTCAGGTCTTGGGGTCTCAGAAGAGAATGGTTCCCTCTGGGCAGCACTGGCAATTTCTTGAGGTAATTTATCTCCTGGTTTTAAAATAGAGCAGAGGTCGACAGTTTTCACTTCCACTTTGCTGAAGAATGGTAAAGCATCTTGATTTCTTAGGGAAGCATCTCTGGATGTCATCTGGGAAGGGAAGCCTTCAATTTTACAAATAACTGAAAAGTCCATTTCTCTACCAGCTTCTTTTCCCTTGTCATTTCCAATCATTCTCATAGATTTCTTCTTTACACATGAGTCATGTTCATCACCGATAGTAACTTCTTGGTCCAATTTTTCTTCAGAAAGAACTGCTGCTTTGCCCGTTTGGACACTTTCTTTGGCAACCATATCCCTTTTCACTCTCTTACTAACCTTCACATTCACTGATTGCTCACTCAACAATATGCCTGCTGTTTCCAAATGAGATTCCTGTCCTTTTGAAATCATTTTCCCTTGACATTCTCTTGCTTCTTCAACATCCAGGCCTGAAGTTGATTGCTTTATGGGGGAGATCAGTTTTATTTGTGTCATCGCTTTCTCTCGCTCTACATCTTCACATTTTCTCATGTGAGGTCCACCCACCTCCCTGAGTTTCAAATCAGAAGTGTCTGAGCAGGAATACATCACTAAAACTTGATGTGAAGGTTCACCTTCAAGTCCACCAGGACTTATGATATCAGCAGATACTTTATTATCCAAAGAAGTTTTCTCTTCATCATAAGACTTTTTTAATGAAATCTTCCTGCTCTTTTGTGTCTTTCCTTCTTTAGAAACCCTTACTTTAACACTTTCTTGGGCACACTGATTTCCAACTTGTAACACTCTCTCATGTTCCTTTTTATCATAACTCCCACTAGATGTCTGACTACTCTCACCTAATAACTCCTTTGTTGAAAATTCACCCTTCAATTCACATGCTTCAGTTCCACCTTGGTTTTCTAAGGCATCTGCTTGGATCATAGTTGCCAGTTCAGGGCTGATAAATCTTTTCTCTACAGCATCTTTTAAAGTCACTCTTTGATCATTATATATATCAATAATTCCTCCACTCAACATCTGATGAAAAGCAATAATTCTGGCCATGTTTTCATCCAAAAGTTTCTGTTCCAAAGCTGATGCCAATGTCAATCTTTTTCCTGTGGCTGTATCTATGATCCCACCAGTGTTTGCCTGAGCTTCCAGAACCTTCAGTGCAGATGCAAAATCTACTTTACCATGCTGAACTGCTTCAGACAATGGCAGCACATTGTTGCTTCTCTCATCTTTAATATCAGAGAATGGGATTACTTCAAGATATCTCCATCCAGATTCAATGTCAATCCTACATTTCTTTACTAATTCTGAGTAGGGAATAATTCTGCAGTTCTCAGGATCTACAACCCCACACATCATTCCTGAAGGCAATTCTGTTTTATTAGCTAAAGATTCTCCTTTGTTAGCTTCTGCCAAGGTCAATTTCTGGTCATAAATGAGATTCCCCAAATTCCCACCATAGTTCTTAATGTCTTGGACTGCTCTTTTCAACTCTGGAGAAACAAGATCTAATTTTATGGCTTCTGAGAAGGAAAGAACTTCCTTTGTTTGAGGATGAACAAATTGATGGTGCTTTAAGTTCTCAATTTTTTTGAGCTGCCTAGCTACATCTTCACCAATTAAGCCATGTTTAAAGGCATTATCAACAGAAAGCCTCAAACCAGATATGTGATGAATGATACCACCATCAAGTACTTGCTTAGCCAACAGACAAACAGCGTCTTCTCTCTCCAGAAGACCTCTATCAATGCACTGCAAAACTGTTAACGGTGCTTTGCTTTCAGGGTCCATAAGTCCTATTGTTTCCATTTGGAGCCTGATTAATCTCTCTTTAACTGCTTTTTCAGCATCTCTACCTTTGGTAGCCTTTTCTAGATTTATAAGTTCTGTCTGGTCAGCACTGTCTACCAAACCAAGACTTGAGGCCAAAGTCACTGACAGCTTTTTGCCTCGTTTCAGGTCTACAATTCCACCAGTTACCACCTGCCCCTCTAAAATCCTGGTAGCTAACTCCTTGTCAAGAAGTCCAATTGCCACAGCCTGCTTTACAGAGCACAACGAGTTGGTTCTGGGGTCTAAGACACCACTTATAGCTTTGTCTGACATAAGGACATTATGTAATAATTTCTCATCCATGAGACCTTCCTCAATGACTTCTTCGGTTGTTAAAGACTCACAGGTCTGGGAGTCAAAGAAGCCCCGGAACATGTTCAGTTTTCCCATAAGTTTCACAGCAGTATGGCTAGACACAAGGCCTTGGGCTACTGCTTCATTTAGTAAGAGTTTCTGACCTGTTTCTTCATGAAATATACCACCATCCAGTAGCTGTGTGGAAAAAGTACTTAAGGTAGCTTCTTTCAGCAATTCAGAAGGATAGCTACACAACACAGGAGGCTCACCAACATTATCTTCTCTATCAGTCTTTCCTAAAACCACCATACGACCGTCAGCGACACTCTGTCCTTTTTGGCTCTGTTTGTGGCCATCCTTATCCAAAGGGGTTTCATTTAAGTCTTTCTCCAAGGAATTAATAATCCTATCATTTTCTGACTTAAATTCTGATTTCAAATTTAGAGAAGTCACTACTTGAAATTGTGACATTTTGTTTGGGGACTTTATAGGTGGTATTCCAGTTTCACTTGGAACATATTCAGTTTCGGCAGTCTTTACTTGTTCTTTCTGACATGTGAAGGAAGTCTTCGTGGGAGCTTGCCATTCTGATTTCTCAGTACAAAGGGGGTCTTTGTCAAGCACCAAGGGTAAACCTTCAGATTCCTCGGGACATTCCACAAGAAGGGGTCCTCCACTGACATTTTCCTCGATGAACATTTCTGTTTGTTCTTCCTTTCTAGTACCTAACAATGGACTTTGTAGCTCTAAGTTGACTTTATTTATGACCTTCAAAGTACCAACATTTGCATTAATTACCTTTTTTTCTCCAACAAACAGATCCCTTTCATGGCTCCCTATAGAAGAGCACTCTATTCCTAAAACAGTCCTTTTGCCTTTTGCTTCAGAACAGTTTTCCTGATTGGGATATTCTTTGTTTTGAGAGGGAAACTGGGATTCACAGGGCTTCCTAGTACATTTAGCATTGGAAATTTGGGAGATGTTCCCATTATCCAATTCTTGGCATTCCTCAGAAGTGCCTTGTCTTTGATGTTGAATTTCAAGTACATCTGGAAGATCTGTTTGATATTTACCTCTGGATGTTAGCATCTCTAACAGTTCCTGATCCAAAAGAATCAGCCTCTGCCCAGTCTGTACATTAATGTAGCTATGAGTCATCAGATGAAATAAGAGCTTCTCTTCATGGCTTACTATTTTCTCTCTTTGGCATGACAGAGGTGGTATACTAGGAGCAATACCTAATTTGCTTTGTTCCGCAGAGTCTGCTAGTTGTATGTGAGGCATTACATCAGGGATACAAATTGATCTTAAGTTATTGGCAAGATCTTTATCTAAGATACCACTCTCTGTTGCTTTCTTCCAGGACCAAATCTCCATAATTGTTGGTAAGAAAAGAGCCTCAATTTGCTGCCGTTTACTGAGGATTTTATGTGCTAATTCAGTAGACACAATACCTTGTTCTAGGGCATCTGAAATTGGGAGGATCTCACCAGATTCAGGCCATAGTAACCCCATGAATGACCAGAGGGATTCCAGAATCACAAGGGCAGTCTTAGCAGCTACTACATTATTGCTCACTGCCTCATCCATAGTCATCCTATTCCCTGTGACAGTGTCGATGATGCCTCCTGTCTGAAGCTGTCTTACAAGAATAGCACAGGCCATATCTTGGTCAATCAAATTATGTCTCACAGCCTCTTCCACTGTAAGTCTATGTCCTGTTCTTGGATCTACTATGCCACCAGCAAAAAGCTGAGCTTCCAGCAGCCGGACAGTGACCTGCCTATCTATCAATCCTTCCTGAACAGCACGGAAAATGCTAACCTTCCGACCTGATTTCAAGCTCACCATTCCTCCTGCCAACTGCTTGACAGGAAGCAATTTCAGCCCTGACTCTTGATGGATGATACACCTTTGCATCAGTTCCAGCAAGCTGACTTTCTCAGCTGTGTTAGGGTCTATCAAATTCTTGGATGACCTCAGGTAAGACTGTAATACTGAATTAAGCCATGATGAAATGAAGCCTTGATGAAAAGCTTCTTCCAGATTGATACAGTTACCACTCGGGGAGAGACTAAAACCTCCGGTTGCCAGATGAGCTTCTAAGACTTTGAGTCCAAGTCTCTCACTGATCATTTTCTTTTCAATTGCTTCCACCACAGAAAGGGGGCCTGGGGTCTCTGTAAGCCTGCTTATTGAGGACAGAGAATCCTGTAGCTCCAGAAGATGTTGGTATAGCGAAAGGTTAATGAGGTTTCTGGCAAGACCCTCTTCCAAAGAGAGCTTTTCACCGTTCTCAGAGGCAATGAGGCCAGACATGATAACCTGAGATTCCAGGAGCACAAGGCCTGTATCTTGGTCAATGAGGCCCTTTTGCATGGCTTTGAAGATGGGAAATATCTCCACTGTGCCTAGGTCAATCACCCCAGCAACTGCTCTGCAACCCTAAAAAAAAAAAAGAATTAAAATAAAAGAAATGTAATTAGAGTCAATGGTAAAGCATAATTGTTGGAAGGCATTATCTAAAAAAAAAAAAAACAACAGCAGATAAAATTCTGCTTGCAAAAAAAACAAAAACAAAACAAAACAAAAAAACCTACCCTGGGCAAATCCCAACTATATGAAATATCAAATGTAAGGCTATTTGTTCTAAGAAATATTTTTTCTAAAATGCAGGAAGTTTAACTGATGCAGAAGCTCACAGATTGCTTGAGGAATGAGAGACAGCCCTAAGCATATCTGAGTAAAAAGCTTTAAAAACAGGCAAGCAGAGAAAAAAAAAAAAAAAAAAAGAGGATAGCTTTTTGTTGTTATTGTTTTTTTTAATTCATTTATTTACTTATTTTGTGTGCACAGTGTGTGCATGTAGGCATTCAAAAGCCAGAGTGCACACGTGTAAGTCAAAGGACAACTAGCAGGTGTTGGCTCTACCTTTCCATCATGTGGGACCTGGATATCAAACTCAGGTGATCAACCTGGCAGTTCTTATTTGCTGAGCCACACTGCTGGCCTTCAACAGCTATGTGCATATGTGTGTGGATATGCGTATAGGACTGCAGGTGCCCTGTAGGACTAAGGTGACAGATCCCTAGAACTGGAGTTACAGGTGAATGTGAACTGTCTAATGTAGGTACTACAAATTGAATTCAAGTCTTCAGGAAGAGTGATAAGTATTCTTAACCGCTGAACCCTGCTCTAGCATCTGGATAGTTATTTATTTATTTATTTATTAAGCATTGTAGTTCTTTTTTTTTTTTTTTTTTCCTTTAACTTTATTTGTTTGTTTGTTTGCTTTGATGTTTGCCTGGAACTGGAACTACAGACAGTTGTTAGCTGCCATGTGGGTGCTGGGAATCGAACCCGGGTCCTCTGGAAGAGCAGACGGTGCTCTTAACCGCTGAGCCATCTCTCCAGCCCCCTGGTTAGTTATTTATAAGATCAAATAATTACAAAGGTTCTTACAGACACAAGCCAGTTCCCAATATAACTTCTCAGTGCTACAATCTATGCAGAAGGCTCTGGAAACAGCATTTTTTCCTCCTGACAACAGGAGGATTAGTACAAAAGATGAGAAATTTCAGCTACAAAGTAGTTGTTCAGTCCAATAACTAAGCTTGTGTATATTATTCAAGGAGTGTGTAATTGAATTAATTCTTTTGGAGGGCAATGGCTTTAAGTTAGTTATTTCTCAGACTTGAAAGTAGCAAGTTGATGAGGGAACAGATCAGGGACTTTAGATAGGGATCAAGAGCACCATTCTTTCCAGGCCTGGCTAGAAACAGGTAATACAACAACCATGAGACAACCACCATTCAGATTAGTGATGAACACTACTTAATCCTCACAATGACTCCATAAAAGACTCATCTGTTTGCAGGTAAGAACACTAGACATGTGTTAGGGGTAACTTGTCCAAGGTAACAAAATGAGTTCCAGAAACCAGCCTGGTCTTTTGCTATTATACTCTCTTTGAATGGTTTGGGAAGCAGCAAACAGCAAAGCCACACCTTAAACAGGAGTGATCTCTACATTCAGGGAATAAGGTAAATCTTATACATTGTTAAATTTACCCTTGCAAATACATTAGAAACAGCTGCTGGCTCTCAATTTAAATAAAGCCTTTTATTTGAGACTTTAAATCATTTAAAAGCTTAACTACCTAGAATGTTTCATTACTCGTATTGTGTTCCATGTTTCTTTTTCTTTTTATTAGTTTATTGAGACAGGGTCTCATTATGTAACTCTGACTGTCCTGGTATTCACTAGGTAGACAAGGCTGGCCTCAAACTCACTGACGGCCGCCTCCTGCCTCTGCCTCCAGAGTGCCGGATTAAGGGCAGGTGCCACAAAGCCACTCGTAGTCATTGTTGTCTTTAGTGACTTTATCTGTCTCCTATCTTTTTTTTAAAGATTTATTTATTATGCATACAGGTTCTGCCTGCATGCATTCCTGCAGGCCAGAAGAGGGCACCAAATCTCATCATGGATGGTTGTGAGCCACCATGTGGGTACTGAGAATTGAACACAGGTTCTCTGGAAGAGCTGCTGGTGGTCTTAACCTCTGAGCCATCTCTTCAGTCCTATCTGTCTCCTCTTTGGACAGTATTATTTTTGGTTTTTATTTAACTTATGATGACTTATTTGTACAAAATCTTGACTTAATTGTCAATCACTTCCCTGTCTACTAAAAGAGCACTTCATTTCTATTCTCAGTGAGAGGTAAATTATATAAAAACATAGTTTGCCCCTTCAGTGTATAGGGACAGTATCTGCAACGCAATGAACACTGAATACTAAATAACATGTAAGAGAACCCTTAAGACCATTAGGCCGCATCCTCCATGTGAAGACTGCATGAGGATTTCAAGCATGAATGGAGACAGCACATAAGCACGTAAAACAAATAGCAAAGAAGGGTTTGATTAATTTCTCCACTTCACTGTGTAGCTCAACTGATGGCATATTATTGGCAAAATTCCCCATGGTATGTACAATATTATTTGCTATTCTCTTCCATCTTATTTTCTGTAGTGTAGGGTTCAATACATATAAGTAAACACACATATTATACAAATCTACTATATGTCTATTTTATAGAGATTGAAAAAGTAGCTTACTGGTGTATGGACTCTTGCATTACCTAAAAAATTCCTTTTTAAAAATCCATTTAAAGCCTGCTGAGAAAGAGATATTATGACAAAAAGATAGTTGATATTTTCCAATTTTTTCTGTAAGATTCATAATCTCAAAAATGCTGACACTAAAGAAAAGTCTGTAATCAAGCCAAGAGAAAAGTCTTAATAATTCTTCCTAACATCCTCATAACTAGAGGATAGGCAGGCAGCACAGAATTGGGAAGTAATCCAGAGAAATCCAGCCTACCAAACGTGGACGGTCTGACCCAAATGAACAGCAAAAGACAGGGGGTTAAAACAGAAAGAAAATATAACAGACTTCTACTTACCCAAACTGCAGGGCCCGCCTCAGCAGGTAAGAGATAGAGCCTTATGGAGCAGCTCAGCCGTGTCACATACACAGTGTAAGCTTGGTGTTAGCGTCCAGCATGCGACTGTTTGTTTTTTGCAAAAAAGAACCCCACACAGGTCGTCCTCTTTTCCCTTTGTGCATTTGTGCTTAAACTCCAAAGGGTTAGTGAAACTTGTAAGCAAGGATGTCAGTTAATCAGAACGGTACTTCACATGACACACGCAGTACAGGGACACATCATGCTCAATGTAGTGGTGCTCAGCAGCTGTCTTTTTCTCTTTCTCCCCCACCCCCACACCTTCTTAACCTTACAAAATGACAACTGGAGGTTCTCAGCAAGCAATTGTTAAAACTTTTCACATACTCCCTTATATGGTGAAGCAGCAAGCCATTAGAAGTGGGCTACATTACACAGAAAATTCTACACCAGCACATCCTTTTTAGAAGCAGGGCTGTTATATCCTGTAGAATTTATAAATTTACAAATTTATATCCATGGGCCAGAATCAAGATATATTTTGTTGTAGTAATTATTTTGTGCATCACGTAGCCCAAAAGTGATTTATATTGGCAATTGCTTCACAACATAGGAAATAAGCAGGCAAACACACATGTATATCCCAGAGACACATGAATATAATTTGGTTAAATGTACACACACACACATAAGTATCCAGGAAGAATGTAAGACAACCAACAGCAACTCTAATTAATGACTTTCATGTGGTATAATAATGATTGTGCGGTGAGAACTATAACCATGCTACATGATGGGGATGGAATGACGGTGGGTAAGGGGAACCAGCGTCTCAGTCAGCGACGCTAATATACTAGGCTGTTTTGAAACAACAGTTCACCCTGGTCCCTCTACAGAGGGAAGAGGTTTATAAGCATTTTTCTCGCTGATATCCACAACTCATGGTTATCAACTCTGGGTGACAATGTCACAAAGGAGTAATCTTATTGACTTGTCATCAGAATTTAGTTCTTAACTGTTTTCTGATGTGCAACGATGAAATGAAGGTGGAGATGGAAGTAAACCAGATCCAGAGGGCTTGCCCTCTGCTGCTTTTGACTGACCAACACATCATGGAACCCCAGGAAAGAAACATGACAAATGGCTGCTATGGTGAGGTTAAATAGTAAGTCACATTGGTCATGAAAAGCTAGTGAACATGACTCTCAATCAGCAAAGCCACTTTCATACCGTTTAAATAGCAGCCATAATATAAGGATCCCAAAACTAAAAATACCTTTTGTTCTGTCTGCTGAGCCAACTCGCTTTGGAGCTGTTGGAGTTGGTTTGCAGAATCATCACAAAGGTCATGGTAAGCCTTGTTCAAGGCACTCAACTGTTCAGAAAGCTGTTCCTTCTCTTTTTCTGAGAGCCTGGAAGACAAAGCATTACATTTCTCAGGAGAAAAAATTCTCCAAATTATATACAAAAACTGTTATACTGTTGCCATGAATGAAGTATCTGGATATAACCAGCCTCCCAAACTCAATTTGGCATCTCACTCCTATCTTTCTATGATTCTTGGTAATGTAACTGCTAAGTAACTCTCTGCTTGTAATTCTGCAAGCCTCAATCAACATGACCTCCTTTACACCTTAGCCTTACCATGTACAGCGATGCTGAAATAATATAAAATCATTCTACATTTAGATTCTTAGACTCCAAAATACACGACATAGTCCTATTTTACCCCTTCTACAGTTATTCTCATTATAAACAAATTATACATCTCGCTATCTAGCTAGCCATCTTTAACGTCTTATTTCTACAGCCCCTGTATATGGACGTATCTGTTGAGCACACTCCTCATCACATTTCCTTTCGCTTGCCCTCTCCGCTCAGTCTTAGCCATTTTTGTTGTTGTTGTTGTTGTTGTTGTTGTTTGTTTGCTTTGGGTTTTGATTTTAAGAGACAAGGTCTCTATGTAGCTCAGGCTGGATGGGCTTGAACTGGCGACTCTTCTGGTTTGGTTCCCTACAATGGAATTACCACCATTCAATAGCTCACTTAACTCAAAGTTTTGCTATTCAAACACATTTGCTTTAAAAGAGTTTCTAAGAAACAAGATATTACAAATGTAACTAAAGCCACCATGTATTTGTCACCAAATCCATTCATTCCCTATCTTCCTAGACAGAGATTCACAACTGGAATCTGGTGAATACTAAAAGCCCCCCCCCCCATATATTAATTCTGAGAATGAACAATGAACAATGTTAATTTATGTTAGATTACCTACAAACTCATAAGATTCCCTGAGCCTTCCTGGACTCTTCAAATTGCAGTTAATCAATCATCTATCTTCTCTATTTATCTTCGGCATCCAAATCCTACAGTGGATTTTCTTTTTTTTTTTTTTTTTTTAAAGATTTATTTATTTATTATGCATACAGTTTTGCAGAAGAGGGCACCAGACCTCATCATAGATGGTTGTGAGCCACCATGTGGTTTTGCTGGGAATTGAACTCAGGTCCTCTGGAAGAACAGCACTGGAAGTCAGTGCTCTTAACCTCTGAGCCATCTCTCCAGCCCCAACAGTGGATTTTCTTAATCAGATTCCTATTATTATCCTTGCTTGTTGATTCCTTAATTTGATAGAAACCAGCCCTCTAAGATCCATAGGCTGCAAAATCTATCCAATGAGGACAAGGGATCCCGTACTCACGAAGAGATCCTACTGGTTTGTAATTTTTACTGGACTTTAGTATTTTCCTCAAAACATCCAGATGGGAGGTCCCATTTAATCTCTCGTCATTTGCCTGAGCACTACCCTAATCATCAATAAACCTTTTCACCTATTTAAAAAAGAAAATACACACAGGCCACTACATACTGCTTCTCTTGCTTTGGGACTTCACTCTTGACCAAGTTACCTTTGTGCACACCTTTTCTGAGTCTGTATCCTGTATCCGCAGATCACAGGGAAAAGCTATCTTAATTCCTGCTTAAGGCTGTACTTTCCAGCTACTAATGAATTCCAACCTCTCTCACTCCCCTCCTGTCTACTATTAGTTCTTCTGTTGTGCTTAAGGCAGTCTATAAACGCAGTTAAGTGTCTTCCATGTTTCAAGTAATAAAAGTGGGGCTGGAGAGATGGTTCAGCAGTTAAGAGCACTGACTGCTCTTTCAGAGGACCAGGGTTCAATTCCCAGCACCCATATGGCAGCTCACAACTGTCTGTATTTCCAGTTCCCAGTACCAGGCAAACACCAAGGCAAAAGAATAAAAAATAAAAAATAAATAAAAAATAAAAAAAGTAATAAAAGTTTTGTGAGAGTACATTCCATTTGTCATTACTTGTATTAATGCTTTCCTTTCCTATGACCATGCTTTATAAAAGAAATTGAATTTTTTTCTTTTAATAGAATAAAGTCTCATTTTTTATCCATGTATCTCCATGTTCAAACTCTCTTCCTCCTTCCAAACCCTCCCAGTCAGTCTCTCTTCTCCCCATCCCCCCATCCCCTCTCCAGAAAGGGCAAGAGGTCCCAAGGTGGATTAGTTTAGCATCCACTCCAGGCAAGTCTAATTTCCTCATCCTAAAAATCAAGACTGGGTTAGGTGTTCCTCTGGAGGGAATGGGCTCCAAGGTGCCAGTCCAGGGTACTTCAAATCCCAGGCTGTTCAGTGGTTGTGGTTTGTAGCTTGGGTGTTCTTTGCTTTTTGTTTAAAGTCTACTAATGATCGAGTACATACCCTACTTATCTTTTGGGGGTTTGTGATACCTCGCTCAGGAGGATATATTACACCCCCTCTCATTTATTTACTGCTCATCATGTTGACTCTGAACTCACCCATCAACTTTTCATCAGTGCCACTAAAAAGTTTCAACTGCCCAATGTTATTAGAGATCCATCAGTCTTTCTTGTCTTCTGAACTCTCCCTTCTCTTTGGAACTTTCTTGGGCTCTGAGTTTTCCTATTCCTTCTCTGAAGTTTCCTTTACAAGCTGAGAAGACCTGAAAGTCTTAGAGGTAAATTCACCCTTACATTATGAATTCTATTCATTAATGACTGAAATCTTTGTCCCTGTAGACTTCTATCATTAATGCCAAACTCGCTATATCGCTGCCCACCGGGAATCTTTGCTAAGTGTATATAGGGCATGTATAAGGGGGTTCACAAATCTTACTACATATTAGGTATTTCTACTCTGACGTCCTATAGGCTTTCTTATTCAATGTCTAAGCTACATAATTCTGCAACTTACTTCTTTGACTATGTTTCTTATCTTTGTGAGTGACATCATCATACAGTCAATAGCCTACACTAGAAGCCTATCAGGTTTTTTTGTTCATTTTGTTTTGAGACAAGGTCTCACTATATAGCTTGGCTGATCTAGAGCTCACTATGTAGATCAAGTTGGCTTAGAATTTAGAGATCCATTTGCCTCTAGTGGGATTAAAGGCATGTACCACCATGCCCAGCAAGTCTAGCAATTTATTTAGTGATTTTTTTCCATGAAACCAAAGCCATAGACTCACTATTCTTAATATCTTTTAAAATTTTTTATACATTTATTTAGTGTGTATATGTGTGTACAGGCACACATGCATACATATAAAAGTTAATTTGGGGAGTCAATTCGACACTTCTACCCTGTGAATCCTGGGTATTGAATTCAGGTTGTCAGGCCTCATAGCAAGCAACTTTATGCACTGAACCATATTGCTGGCCCCTTAATACCTCTGAAATCTTTGTCACCTCTGTAATCTATGTCATTTCTTGCATTCATTATCAAGACAGCCTCTTAACTTGCCTCTCATCTCTACCCACCCCCATGTCAATTGTGATTAAAATTAATCCCTATATATGACAAGGTTAAAAAAAAAACAACAAACAAACAAACAAAAAAAAACAACAACAACAAAACCAACAGACAAAAACAAAACTAAAATTTCCTCAGTATATACTACAAGGCTCTTGACAATTGGTTAGGGTTAGGGTTAGGGTTAGGGTTAGGGTTAGGGTTAGAGTCTCACTGCTTATCAGAAACGTAGGACTTGGCCAGTTGAAAAGGTCATACTCACTTATGTCCATGCTTGGCTAAGAAGATCTGTGAAGTTTTAATAGCCTCAGAAACTTGTTCTTTCTTGGTGGTCAGCTCTTCTGCCAGAACCTTGTAGTTGGAATAAAAAGAAACATTTCAAACTCAAGAATTAAATGAATCAAACATGATTTCAAATAAATTTTCAAAAACCAAGAGAGAAAATACAACCTAGGTCAAACATGAATTACAAATGGGCTATAGATTAAAACAGTTAAGAGAACAAACAAAGCAGCCTAAGCTGCTGCAAGGCTTGGAAGCTAGCTTTCTCTAGAGTAATAACTGTCTCTGGAGCAGCCAGGGGAATTTCTCTTTTAATGAATGATCTTACCTGGACAGAGAAAGATAGGTTTTCCACTAACCTGTTGCTCCAAAATGGCCTTTTCAATGTCTGTGGACGCATTGGTGAGGGATGAGGTAGCTGTTCCTTGTGTATTTCTTGCCAAGGTAGACACCCAACCCAAGAGTTCTTTAACCTTCTCCACATGTTCCTGTTTCTCCTCTTCTACCACTTTCTGCAACAGGAAATAGAAAGTTGGTACTGTGGTGAGCCTCAGTAGGCTGCATGACTTCATGCTTCCAAAGCCAAACAGGAACTATATTATTCTTTATGTACAGAATCTTGCTTATTTTCATAAATTTTGGAACCATAAGTGAACAGAGAGAATGCATGAAGTAAGCACTGACATAATGGGCAAAAGATCATGTGTCACTAATTAATTCCCATGGCATGTCTATGAGTGGCTTAGTATTTAAAAACTTAGCTTGCAAGGACTTTTGTAATTATAAATGATTACATGCTTATTATATAGGGCCAAAACTGGAATGCATATTATATATAACTGTTCATTTATATATACTATATAATATAAACATTATATTATATAATATAAATAAATATATATAGTATATTTATATACACTGTGATGGCTTGACTAAAAATAGTCCCCATAGGGAGTGGAATTATTAGAAAGCATGGCCTTGTTGGAGTAGGTGTGGTCTTCTAGAGGAAGGATGTCATTGGGGGTGGGCTTCGAGGTTTTCAGAAGCTCAAGCCAGACCTAGTGGCTTGAATCTCTTCCTGCTGTCTGCTGATTCAGATGTAGAACTCTCAGTTCCTTCTCTAGCACCAAGTCGGCTTGAACACTGCCATGCTTCTTACCATGATGATAATAGACTAAAACTCTGAACTGCAAGCCAGGCCCAAATAAACATTTTACTTTATAAGAGCTGTTGTGGTCATGGAGTCTCTTCACAGCCATAAAACTCTAAGACACATACATACATACTTCTAAAAG